>RJVU01029436.1:6255756-6352823 GCA_003731715.1 Anabarilius grahami
GCCCCTTTCATTCCCAGAAATGATGTATTTAAACTCGAGCTTTAACAAGCCGCTGTGGTGCCACTCAGCCAAATGAGAAACAATCTGCTCTTGACCAGTGGGGGCTTCTGGGAGTCGGCGCACAGAATGAATGTGCTGTTTTAGAGGCCAAGCTTCATAAAGCACCATCCAGTTTCAGGTGACTGATATGTGACTGTAGATCTAATGGGTTTTGGACAAGATTAAAACTACAGAAGGAGTGCAGAGTGCCAGACGAATAATGGAATTTGCATGAGATTTAGATCATTCTTTGACTCAAATTGTGTAGCAGAATAGCTAAACTTTTGACTGTTAACATAAAGGTGGTTCACATTGTAGATTATTCTAGACAAGTGCCGCACACCAAGGTGTTGAGTTTTTGCTGGTTAGCATAGCCTTGTTAGCTTATGCTAGTAGATGCCGTAACTTTTCCATCTGGTTTTAAAAACACAACTTTTTTCATGGCAGCCATTTCAAATTTTCTTGTGTAGTCTAAATGAAAAATTCAGCTTTGATCACAAGAATAAAATATACTTTTAAAACATATTACAATGTAAAACTGTTATTTTACATTGTAATAATATTTCACAATATTAGTGTTTTCACTGTATTTTTGATCAAATAAATGCAGCCATGGGGAGCAGAAGAGACTTTTAAAAAATCTTACGTGGCATTTCTGTCAGTTCACAATTAAAAACTAACTGTTATTTTATGGACATGAACAACATCCTGCTTACTTGCTACTAAACAAAAATCTAGAATAATTTTCAAAGATTTGACACAGAAGTCCTTGCAAACTTCAGCAAATCCAGCATTGGGTTCTTGTAAACAAAACATTATTTGCTTTCACACTGCAGTACACGTGTCCTTCAACGGTGCAAGTAACAATATTTCTCCTCTTCATAGCTTCTTGTTTATTTTGTTTTAGTTTATCTTGTTTCACGAAGAAACTGCAAGCATTCACAACAGCATGGCGCTATAATTGCCTTGTTCTTATTTTTCCTTTGTTCTTTGTTGTTTTCTTTTTTTTTAATAGAGAGACAGGTTCAAATAACAGTGCACTTATGCTGATTTATTGACTACTAGACTGTGTTTCATAGGACCCATTAGCCATTAGCGTGTGATGTCAGTTAGCAGTCACAGTTATGATATCACTCCACTGCTGTCCATGCCAGTGCCAGTGCCAGTGAGTCAAAGCTCTACGCTAGGGAAAATGAGATGCCTGCTTTGTTGTCTTGCATGTTCGGGTGTGCGTATGTATGTGTGCGAGCCATTATGAACTTCGAAAACACCTAGCCAAGACCTCAGGACTTGGTTAATAGCACATGGGCAGCTTCCTGCAAATTAAGCAGCAGTGTGTGTCTTATATATAAGGTGTGTGTTTGGGGGGTAGTGGGAGACTCTGAGATGTATAAGTCTTAAAGTATGCTCAGTCACGTTGTGGTGCAGCCCAGGGGCTGGTGTTTTGTGTGTCGAGGCGACAGCAGGTGGAACGCTGTCATGACCTGTCCCTTCTCATGGTCCCGTCGGCCACAGCTTTCATACCCCTTCTTATTTATAGATCTCATCTGAATTCAGGGTTTATCATGCTGGAGTACATTCCTTCTGACACACATACACTTCTTCCCACTGAGGTTTACTTCATGCCAACAAAAACATTGGCTTCTGCTGAGCGCATGACAATATTTCCTTGTATTAGCATTTCTTTTGCCTGATTTTTTGTTTTATTTGATTGAAACTGCCATTTTGCACATCTTACTTGAAATGGATTCTTGTACGCAGTAATGCGTTCTTGAATGGTGAACTATTCTACCACCTTTCATGTTTGAGTTAATTGAGAATATTGCATAAAGGAGATATGACCGCACACTCATTTGCTTGTAAGTGTGCGGTCATATCTCCTTTATACAGATTTGCTATCTTTGACCTGCACCTCAGATGGTGTGCGTTTGCTTAAGTGTTTAATTGAGAGTATTGCACCACTAAATTAGTTGATGACATAAATGAGATATGAATTTTATGAAAACCTATCCGTATCATTTTTCACAGCAGAATCAAAACACAGTAAGAAATTATTTAATATACTGTATATCTATTTTAATATTATTCTTAGGACCATTACGATGTTTGTGTTGTGGCATTATTGTCATTGCAATTAAGCACATTTCTCAATACTGTCAAAGGTATTTAACATATTATTTAGGTATATGTATAAAATGAAATTATTTATACTACCTTTCAAAGGTTTGGGGTTGACACAATTTTTGTATGTTTTTGAGTTTCTTCTGCTCACTAAGGCTGTATCTATTTGATCAAAAATAGAGTAAAAACAGTAATACACTGACATATTATTACATTCTAAAAAAAAAAAAGTTTTGTGTTTGAATATACAGTATATACAGTCATCACACATCACTACTTTACTATGTAAAGTAGTGAGTGTACAGCTTGTATAACAATGTAAATTTGCTGTCCCTTCAAAATAACTCAACACACAGCCATTAATGTCTAAACCGCTGGCCACAAAAGTGAATACATCCCTAAGTGAAAATGTCCAAATTGGGCCCAAAGTGTCAATATTTTGTGTGGCCACCATTATTTTCCAGCACTGCCTTAACCCTCTTGGGCATGGAGTTCACCAGAGCTTCACAGGTTACCGCTGGAGTCCTCTTCCACTCCTCCATGACGACATCACAGAGCTGGTGGATGTTAGAGACCTTGCACTCCTCCACCTTCCATTTGAGGATGCCCCACAGATGCTCAATAGGGTTTAGGTCTGGAGACATGCTTGGCCAGTCCATCACCTTTACCCTCAGCTTCTTTAGTAAGGCAGTGGTCATCTTGGAGGTGTGTTTGGGATCGTTATCATGTTGGAATACTGCCCTGTGGCCCAGTCTCTGAAGGGAGGGGATCATCCTCTGCTCATTCATGGTTCCCTCAATGAACTGTAGCTCCCCAGTGCCGGCAGCACTCATGCAGCCCCAGACCATGACACTCCCCTCACCATGCTTGACTGTAGACAAGACACACTTATCTTTGTACTCCTCACCTGGTTGCAGCCACACACGCTTGACACCATCTGAACCAAATAAGTTTATCTTGGTCTCATCAGACCACAGGGCATGATTCCAGTAATCCATGTCCTTAGTCTGCTTGTCTTCAGCAAACTGTTTTGCGGGCTTTCTTGTGCATCATCTTTAGAAGAGGCTTCCTTCTGGGATGACAGCCATGCAGACCAATTTGATGCAGTGTGCGGCATATGGTCTGAACACTGACACTGACCCACCACCCCTTCAACCTCTGCAGCAATGCTGGCAGCACTCATACGTGTATTTCCCAAACACAACCTCTGGATATGACGCTGAGCACGTGCACTCAACTACTTTGGTCGACCATGGCGAGGCCTGTTGAAGCTGAACCTGAGTGGAACCTGTCCTGTTAAACCGTTGTATGGTATTGGCCACCATGCTGCAGCTCAGTTTCAGGGTCTTGGCAATCTTTTTATAGCCTACGCCATCTTTATGTAGAGCAACAATTCTTTTTTTCAGATCCTCAGAGAGTTCTTTGCCATGAGGTGCCATGTTGAACTTCCAGTAAACCAGTATGAGAGTGAGAGCGATAACACCAAATTTAACACACCTGCTCCCCATTCACACCTGAGACCTTGTAACACTAAGGAGACACATGACACCGGGGAGAGAAAATGGCAAATTAGGCCCAATTTGGACATTTTCACTTAGGGATGTATTCACTTTTGTGGCCAGCGGTTTAGATATTAATGGCTGCGTGTTGAGTTATTTTGAGGGGACAGCAAATTTACACTGTTATACAAGCTGTACACTCACTACTTTACATTGTAGCAAAGTATCATTTCTTCAGTATTGTCACATGAAAAGATATAATAAAACATTCACAAAAATGTGAGGGGTGTACTCACTTCTGTGAGATACTGTATTTTAAAATGTAATTTATTCCTGTGATCAAAGCTGAATTTTAAGCGTCATTACTAGTCTTCAGTGTCTAATGATCCTACAGAAATAATTCTAATATGATGATTTGCTGCTCAAGAAACAATTATTAATATTATCAATGTTGAAAACATTTGTGCTGCTTCATATTTTTCTGGAAACCGTGATACATTTTTCTTTTAGGATGAATAGATGAATAGAAAGTTCAAAAGAACACCATTTATTTGAAATAGAATTGTTTTAACATTATAAATGTCTTTACTGTCACTTTGTATCATTGCTAAATAAAAGTATAAATTCCTGTAAAACAAAATCATATTGACCCAAAATTGACCCAATAAAATATTTATACATCATTGTAATATTTGTTTTACTGCCTTTAATTTATTTTGCTTTCATACTTGTTTTTGTTTGTTTGTTTGTTTTTTATATCCAGACAGAATCTTTTTAATTAGTGTATTAGTGTAAAAACAATAATGTGCCATTCATAGGTTGCTTCTCACAAAACATGTAAATTCAGTGGTGATTCCAAACCAGAAGAATGTACTAGTCACTGTATCCCATGCAATTTCAGGCTTTTAAGCTTCAAAAAGGATTCAAAAGCACCATAAATGTATCATAAATAATATGCTACATAGTGTGCACTATAATCTAAGTCAGCATTTTAAATCACATATTTTAAATGAATTAAATAATCCGATTCACAAAAGTGAAAGTGATTCATTCATGAATTAGACTGAACTGTTCAATTCATTGACTCAATGATCCGATCGCAACAGTTAACAGCCCACTGGAGAGCAAGATTATCAGTGCATAACAACCTCTGGTCCTTTTTTGATACAAATCTTTTGCATGACTTGAAACTTGGAATGTAGTGCACAAGTTGGATGTACTACATTTATGATACGTTTCTTTTGTGTCCTTTTTGAAGTTTCATTCCCCATTCCACAGCATAGTCTTGAGAAATTATTTTGAGTCAAAGGGGATTGAAACAACATTAGGGTGAATAAATGATGACAAAATTTTAATTTTGGGTGTGAACTATCCCTTCAAATCAGCTCTGTGTTTTTCCATACCAGTTTCAATCCTCTTGAGGATTGTCAAATGTAGTCTTACACAGAAAGAACAGCCGTTATCATTGTCTCGCTTACCATGTGCTTATTTCCCCACAATTCCCTTCTTTCTTTCATTCATTCACCCCTTGATTTCTCTCTCCCCTTCCCTGACACGCTGCATTCCCCATCTCCCCTCCGGCTGCCCCGCGTTTAATGGCCTTTTGTGCATCTGCCAAAAGAGTCTCTCATCCTCCAGCCCGCACTTAGATTAATCAATAGCGCCGGCATTGCAGTACCATTAGCATGGTAAAGGAAATTAGAGGGAGAAAAAGGGGTATTCAGCCATCTTTCATGAAAGTCCCGAGCTCCACCCCGGCCAGCCCCCATCTGCACCACTCCTCTTGTGGACAGATACACACCAATGAAACATTTATGCATCTCTTGGATGCTGTTGCTCTTTTTTTGAGACAAAACTAGAGCTCTTTTGTTGTAATATGCAAGGCTACTTTGCAAGTATTGTGAGGGGAATTCACGTATAGAGTCATTTTAGCGCTCAAGGTTACTGTATCTTAGGTGTTACTTCTGCTAGATACTCTAATGGGCAGTAAAAGCACTGAACATCTGACCCATAGAAACAAAAGTCACAGACTTATACACACATTTATATATACATATAGCTTCAATATAAATGATCTGCAACAGTGCAAACTTCAATAGCATCAAAAGTATTAATCTGAAGTATTATTATAAAAAAAAAATCTTACTGACAAGCTACAAATGTACAAATCTGCTACACAGTTTTACACATTATTATTTTTACAAATAGTTACATATTAATTATTGCATGTTTTCAAGCAACCATTTATTTTCACTAAAAGTTTACATTATTTACTAAGATTACTTACTAAGAATTTGTAGCTAATTTGTATGAATTTGTATGATTTCTTGCGTATGTTTTCGTATGATCTGCTTACACACAGTGATGGTCAGGGTTAAGGGGTGGACCTTCTTGCTTGCTTTAAAAAAAAAAAAAAAAAAGGTTTAAGTACAAATCTCATCAAAGTTGCCACACTGATATATGTTTATGTTTTCTCATAAGATCGGGTTGGACTCAATGCTACTTATCTGTGTAATTACACTGTAATAACATTGCCTTAAATAAAGTGTAACCAAGTTTTTCGTCTAACATATTTAGCGTAACTACACTGCAAGCGATCAAGTGTGGAAAGCTTTGTTGATCATCACAGGTCTATCTTGTTATAATTCTATCATGTCACTCGCTCTCAGTGTGGATGGATTGTGTGTCTCACACACATACTTACATGCATGTGACACTCCAGGCTCTGCCCAACAGAGGCTCATATCACTGGCTGTAATTGCCCCATTGCAGCCCTGTCATCAGAGATGCTGGACTTCTGATTATTTCAGAGACAAGTGATATATTACGCATCATTATCTATCATCAGGATGGTGATGGCACTAGTGTGCAAATGGACACAGATTCATATACACACATGAGTAAGTGCTGATGGGTCTAGCTCTCGAGCTGTTCCTCCTCAGTGCTGGGTTTAATACATTTGCACCCAAAACCATTATTCCCTCTCCACAAACATTCACTCCTTGTACCTTTCCCCCTCTGTTAAATAGGCCACCATGTTATCATGATCATGAAACTACTTCGAGATATTTTGAAAATACTCTTTTTATTCTTATTCTTCTTATTATTATGAATAAAGTATTGTAAAGTAAAGTTTTTTTAAGCGTCTCATCCAATTTGTAGAAAAGTAATAGCACACAATTAAATTGCAGGACTTGAGGTAAATTTATGTCCATATCATAAATGGTGCAGAAAATGTGTGTCAAAAATGCATACATACATACATACACATAGATACATACTTGCAGCATACATACATACATGCATGCATGCTTGCATAAATAATAAATGCATGCAGGACATTTAAGCCTCTCTTTGCTCTTCATTAATCTCATATCCAGAAGAAAAATTGAGATATTAAAAAGATTTCACTTATGATTTTTCTTTTCTATAGGATTCATTGTAAGCCTTGGGTTAAGAAATCGATTTGATCATTAATAATAAAGGAAAGCCCTGAATAAACTCATAAACAAGACTTTACAGTGTTACCTATATTATAGATTGCATGTCAATGATTGATGCATGAGCCAATGGCAGAATTGTATTTCTTCAGTCATCTTTGCATGTCTCTCCTATTGCATTATAGTGCATTAGACATTAAAATTCACCTCCGACAGCTTGAACACTATGATTAAGTAGTTTGTTCAGCTCTAAGGTTATTTTTCCTTGGGGCGTTGTAAGCTGTTTCTTGATGCTCAGAGCATGGAGATTGAAAAATGCACCTTGGCTCCATCTCAGCCGCCCATATTGATTCTCAGATCAGCCGGGGCATCCTTGAGATGTCGATGGATAAAGGTTTGTGCATTCACATGCCTTATTCAGTGTCACAGCCCCCTAAAGACTAGTGTCTTATGATCTGAGACTGCACAGCATGGGGAACATCTGTCTGGGGCATGGTGCACTGTATCAGTGTGTGTGAGAGATAGAAAGAGACATACTCAAAATACAAATTCCTCTAATTGTGTGTGTGTGTGTGTGTGTGTGTGTGCGAGTGCATGCGTGCTTGTGTGTGTGTTAACAATGTGACTACACAAATGAGGAGGTAAAAACACCTCTCTAGCTGTGGAGCAAATGGGATATTTAGCAGTACTATTACAGTATTATTTTATTTGTAATATAATTTATTAAAACTAGGTGTAAATTCTTGTTATGCTGTTTTTTTTAACCATTAAATAAATCGAATAGTTAAGTCTTTAAATACATAAACAGCCAGTCATTAATAAAACCAACTGACACCAACGATTACCCAATTTAACCCCACTTAAAATTAATAAATAAAAAATTTCGAAAAAAAACAAACAAACATAGTAGCAGATATGTTTAGTGCATTATTATTATTTGTTCAATGATCAATTATTTTGAACCTTTTTGCTCTAGGTGATGATACACGGGGCAACCGTTTTGAGCAATGTTGCCATAGAAATGTCGCCGAGCGATGATGCTTGGGCACTTACCCATTGAGAATGGGCAACAAATTTCTATCTGGATACTTTAGATCCCAGAAAACACTGTTAGTATAATGATGGTCACATAGACAGAGATGAAACTTTTCAAAGCAAAGTGTTAGGTGCACTGAAGAAAAAAAAATGGTGTAGAATTTACTTATAAACAAGTTTTCACTCAGAAATGTATTTATTTATTTATTTACTTTTAGACTAACTTTTTATTGTCTCCCTTAGGGCTCCCTGACAGGCTTTTAGTTCATTTCTGTATCTGACGAAAATATTCTGACCAAAACCAAAATGTTCTGACCATTGTTGTTAATTCAATATCTGATCTGACCGATTCCACTTGTTTGACGAGTCTTTTTTGCAAACCAGTTGTGAACATGATCCCATTGACTGGATAAACAGCCAGTGGCAGTGATATGGAGGCACTGTCATGTGACTTTCCCCCTGTATTTCACTGTTAACCCCCTCATTCCTTTTTCTAAGGCGGTCTATCTCCTTTGTTGACATTCAGCCCATTAAAGAAACACATCTCATTAGCGACTGTTTTGCATGAGTCCCTCTTAAATAGCATAAAACGGTTCACGCACTCAACACAGGCATGCTGAATGAATTCCTGTAGTTTCACACACTCAGTTCTTTGTGATAAGCGCTAAGGTGTTTCTACTACCTTTGATATTAATTGCACCACTGTTGGCTGGGCATCAAAGGGAGTCTAGAACCGTGGACAATTATCTATTAAACCTGTTGGACTCAGCAGTAGTGATTCCACAGAAGGGGGACTGAGGGAATAGCTCTCATTAGTTTGAGTGACAGAACCTGCGCTGCCCAGCCTTTTTTATCCCTTCAGTAGAAAGTCAAACGTGAATTTTGAAAGTGGCACATAATTGCTTTTTCTCTCCACAACAGTAGGCACGCTCTCCAACTGGGATGCCTGGCATATTTATATTCCCTGACAGGAGGGCAAGGAGGAGTATACAGTGCTATACACTCAAATGAGAATTTCCTTATCTACTGTACAAGTAGGCCAAAAGTCCTGTTTGTCTTAAAGAAGTGGTTCTTAAATGGTTTTGCTTCAGGACACAGATTTTTTTATTTATTTTTTTAATGGAAATCAAGTGGTAACCCATAATTGTGCAAAATTATTAACATGACTTTCATTGCATATTGACAACTTTGGTTTCTAACAACAACAAAAGACATTTGCTATGAAAGCCCGATTTACAACTTTATATCCAGCCTGGTCTCATTGTTTATACGTAGGTATTCGTTTGTAACATTTATAGGTACAAAACGCAATTTTTTTGTGTGTGTTTGGATAGATGCTGAAATTTTGACATATTGACAACATCTTAAACGTAAACATTATTATGTATTTACAGCTAAGAAAACAAAAAATAAAAACCTATTTATTTATCTTTTATATCAAAGATATTTGCATAGTTGCACTTTTGCTATTTTGTAGATACATTTTTGATCCCTCACTCTAAAAAAAAAAAAAAAAGGTGCTATATATCACTAAAAGTTCTTGGCTCGTAATCATAAGGGAACCACTTTTGGTGCTATGTAGCACCATATCTTTAAAGATGCTCTACAGCACCTTTGTCAAATGGTGCTATGTAGAACCCATAAGAGGTGCCATATCGCATTTTATTTCTTTAACAAAAATGGTGCTAAACAGCACAAACAGTGGTTCTTTGGCTCATAAAGAACCTTTAAAGGGCTTAACAGGTTCTTTGTACAGCAGTGGAGCTATATAGCACCTTAACCACCTCAAAGAACCACTGAAAAACCGCTGAAGAACCATACAGGGGCTTAACCAGTTCTGTATACGGTAGCGGTGCTATATAGCACCTCAGTCATCCCAAAGAACCGCTGAAGAACCACTGAAGCACCAAGATTTGGTGCTATACAGCACTTAAAGTGGTTCCCCTATGATTACTAGCCAAAGAACCATTTTTTTTTTTAGAGTGTTTAACCCTGCAATTGTGACTCTCACACTGACTTCATATCTCACCTGCGACTTTGTATTTCATGATGTGACTATATCTTGTGATTTTATATCTCAAAATGTGACTATTTTTCACAATTTTTACTTTATCTCTTTATTTCTATTTTATATGTTGCAGTGTGACTATCTGGCAACAGTGATTTAATATCTCACAATGTAATATGCCTTAGTGCGACTTTATATCTCACAATTGCAAATGTATATCTTACAATGTGACTTTAAATCTTGTAATGTGACTATTTTTCACAATATTTTGTTGCATGACATTATATCTGGCAATTGTGACTTTATATCTCACAATATGACTAAATCTCTCTATTCGACTATTTCTCACAGAATATGTTGCTGTGACTTTAAATTTTGCTATGTGACTTTATATGGTTTGAATTCTCACATTATCTCTTATTCACTTTGTATTCCTATTTTCTCTCAATTTGACTTTTTTATTTTTATTTTAAACTTTACACACAATTTACCTCCCCTTTTAATTTTTACTCTGAGGTAAAAACAGGCTTCCATAGTTTTCCTCTTCTTTTTTGCCTATGCTTGTATGCCTTTTATTGTAGTTGCCTTTTATTATTTAGCTTTAGCATTTTCCCCCCTAACCCTATCAGAATAGATCTGTGACTCATTCTTGGGTTGTGTCCCACCAGTTGAGAACTATTGATCTTAAAGATGAAAAAACATTAAAAGTTGCATTTTTCCCGCTAGGATACTTATATTGAATTGTCCTTGGATTCACAACGGCAAGTAAAAAGCCCAAGAATTTCAGGCCCTGATAAAAGAATCCACATCCCTTAAAGCCATGATTTCCATACCAAAAGCTTTAAGTCAGGACAGGGTGCTATAGTTAAATGGGACAGGATACTGAAGGGAGAAAGGGGTCACCATGCCCTCCCTTATGTAATCTCTCAAGAATGTACAAATCTCCCATTCCTCCGGGCCTCCCCTCTGCTCACTGTATAGGGTAAGCTGTTTTCGACTGCCATCTTTGATGCTAAGATGAAAAAACTGTAGATAATACACAATAAGCGGAAGATCTGAGCGCTGCTCCTGTGAGCACCTTTTAGAAATGGGATGAATGTATAATGTCCCCGCTGTTATAGCTCAACAGATGAGGAAGGTGCTATTGTGTTGTTTTCAATGCCAAAGGGGACTTGAAAGCTGGAGCAATCACATGCAATTAATAGATCAAGAGATGATGTTATACTCTGAGAATTATCAAGCACAGGCTTTATCAAGGCTTGAGGAGTAACAAAATACTTGTAACTGTTACAACACTGTTGATTTAAAGGGATAGTTCTCCACAAAATCATAATTCTCAAAACATCTTCTTTTATTGTCCACGGATAAAATTAGTCATACAGGTTTGGAATGGCAGTCAGGGTGAGTTAATATTGATAGTATTTTCATTTTTGGGTGAACTACATTAATATGAATTTAGCACAATTAATAATGCAAAATTCATAGGTTACTGATTGATTCCCAAGCAATTAATAATTTGTACTGAAATACAAATTTAAAATAACCCGCCAATCTTTTAGCTATGCCATTTCTACACACTTAAAAATAGTAGTTCTTTATTGGCATCTATGATTCCACGAAGAACCTTTAACATCCATATAACCTTTACATTGCACAAAATATACGTTATAGTGAAAAAGGGTTATTTAGATTATTAAAATATTCTCAGTAAGAACAAAAAAAGTTATTTTGAGAAATGTTCACTGAAAGGTTCTTTGGGGAACCAAAATGGGTCTTATATGGCATTGAAAACTGTGAGCCGAGGCCTCTATTTTGGAAACTTTATTTTGCCAGATACAAGAACAGATTATAGAATTTCTTTCTCAATTTATCATGCTGTCTTTCAAGTACATTCATTTATATTTAGATAAAATGATTTTAATTGAGCTTATAATGAAAATCTTAAAATGTAAAAAAAAAAAATAGCACTGGATAATGAAACCAGACACAAAGTAAATATACATTAGAATCTATTAAACAAAGTCATTGTTTTTTGTATCTCTTGTTCTGTTCATTCAGGGGATAATATCAATTATTTATTTATTGAGATGCTATTCAGATCTTGTGCATATTTCATAAGTGCTTATGTTGCATGAGTAGCAAAAGACAAATGGGACAATGTGTTGGTACTTTGCCTGAATTTTGCAACTTGGATCTGTGTACTTCGACCCTAGAGGGAAGCGTGTGTTTACTCAGGGATTAAAGGATTAGTTCACTTTCAAATGAAAATTAGCCCAAGCTTTACTCACCCTCAAGCCATCCTAGGTGTATATAACTTTCTTCTTTCTGATGAACACAATCTGAGATATTTTAATAAATATCCTGACGCATCGAATCTTTACAATGGCAGTGAACAGGGGTCACGAGTATGAGCTGAAGAAAGTGCATCCATCCATCATAAACGCGTACTCCACACAGCTCCGGGGGGTTAATAAAGGCCTTCTGAAGCGAAGCGATGAGTTTGTGTAAAAAAAAATATTTAACAAGTTATGAAGTAAAATATCTAGCTTCCACCAGACCGCCTTCCGTATTCAACGTACGAAAGAAAGTATAAAACTCTTGCAGTTCAAAAAGCTTACGCTACGTCCTACGCCTTCCCTACTTAGCTTACGGAAGAAGTGTAACTGACCCCAGTTTACACTTTTTCCGTAACTTGCGGAAGCTAGATATTTTACTTCATAACTTGTTAAATATGGATTTTTTTACACAAATGCATCGCTTCGCTTCAGAAGGCCTTTCTTAACCCCCCGGAGCCATGTGGAGTACACGTTTATGATGGATGGATGGAAGCACTTTCTTCAGCTCATGCTCGTGTCCCCTGTTCACTGCTATTATAAATCTCGGATGCGTCAGGATCTGGTAATTTTCATTTGAAAGTGAACTAATCCTTTAAACTCAATTGGACCACATTAGCACTCCTTTTATTGAGCTAGTCTTAACAGTTTTTTGTTGTTGTTTGTTTGTTTTTAGCATTTCGCTTGCCATTCTATAATTCTTTGTTTACAGACCATATCCTATATAGAAAACTGCAGTATTTGTATTCAGATTTAAAAAAAAAAAAAAAAAAAAAAAAAAAAAANAAAGAAGAAGAAGAAGAAGAAAAAAAAAAAAACGTTCATGGAATGACTTTAATCAGTCAGTTAGTTTATTGCCATCCAAAATAAAGGATGCATCTGCATGTATTCTTGGAACGGCACAAACACTTCTCTCAGTGAGTATTCCAAACCATCATTCCAAGCAATTCAGGTTAATGTGCATACTTAGCGAACCACAATTTTTTAAATCAGTTACTTTAAGAATTAACTCTGTTTGTTTGCACTCTCAGTGATGTGAGCCGTATTTGGAGAAGATTGGCATGGAGCTATAAGCCGTGAACTGTGAAACAAAGTTTGAATGCTTACTATTCCTCTAGACTTCCTGTAGTGAAATGAATGAACACAGCCAGGAAAAAAACGAAGGATATAGCTGACAAAATGAGGGAAGTTGTAAGTGCTTATGAAATTAGTCCTCCAAATGTAATGCTCAAGTGTCCAGATACAGCCACACATTTCCTTTTCAAGACTGGAGCCTTTGAAGATAAAAAGCTAAATTAAAGTCCAGTATTTATTTATTTTTTTTCCTCACTGGTTTTGGTTTTGGCTTTGGCTTTTTTTAAATCTAGTGCTATGGAGTAATAACATATTTGAGAGCATATTTTTGTGAGTGAAAACTTAACACTCGAATCACATCAAAAAAGGCCACTTGTAGACTTAAATCTGTGCTATATGAATCTTTTGTTTGGGCCACAAACATCCAATATTTATTATTAAAATTATTGGTAACACTAAGGTTTTGTTTGTTAAAATTAGTTAACTGCATCAACATGAACTAACAATGACATATACTTCAAAAGCATTTGTTAATATTGATGTTAATTTCAACATTTACTAATACATTATTAAAATTAAAAGTTGTATCTGTTTATATTATTTATTGGACCTGAACTAACATGAACAGTTGTATTTTCTTTTAACAACTAATGTTAACAAAGATTAATAAATATAACAAATGTATTGATCATTGATAATGCCCTAACTAACATTAACTGTAAAGTTTTACCAAATTATTAAAATCATTTTCCTTTATGCATTACTTAAAGGTGCCCTAGAACCCTTTTTCACAAGATGTAATATAAGTCTAAGGTGTCCCCTGAATGTGTCTGTGAAGTTTCAGCTCAAAATACTCCATAGATTTTTTATTATTCAATTTTTTAACTGCCTATTTTGGGGCATAATTAGAAATGCGCCGTTTCTGTGCGTGTCCCCTTTAAATGCTGGCGCTCCCCGCCCCCAAGCTCGCAACTCTATAATACATTGCATAAACAAAGTTCACACAGCTAATATAACCCTCAAAATGGATCTTTACAAAGTGTTCGTCATGCAGCATATCAGATCATGTAAGTATAGTATTTTTATGGATGTTTACATTTGATTCTGAATGAGTTTGATAGTATCCGATGCTGCGGCTAACGGAGCTAAAGCTAACATTACACACTGTTGGAGAGATTTATAAAGAATGAAGATGCATTTATGAATTATACAGACTGCAAGTGTTTAAAAATGAAAATAACGACGTCTCTGGTCTCCGTGAATACAGTAAGAAACGATGGTAACTTTAACCACATTTAACAGTACATTAGCAACATGCTAACGAAACATTTAGAAAGACAATTTACAAATATCACTAAAAATATCATGATATCATGGATCATGTCAGTTATTATTGCTCCATCTGCCATTTTTCGTTATTCTCCTTGCTTGCTTACCTGCATAAAGTCTGATGATTCGGCTGTGCAGCTCCAGACGTTAATACTGGCTTGTCTAATGCCTTGAACATGGGCTGGCATATGCAAAAGTTGGGGGCGTACATATTAATGATCCTGACTGTTGCATCACAGTCGGTGTTATGTTGAGATTCGCCTGTTCTTCAGAGGTCTTTTGCAAAAATCTAATTTACATAAGAAGGAGGAAACAATGGTGTTTGAGACTCACTGTATGTCATTTCCACGTACAGAACTCTAATTGTTTAACTATGCCGAGGTAAATTCAATTTTCAATTCTAGGGCACCTTTAAGGTAAAACAATTTACAGTTCATTAAAAAGACAGTTGCAGTGCACTTACAACAACATACTAAATACTTGTGAATGCAGCTTTCAGCTTCAGTCTCAAAGGTTCTACAAGGTCAGGGTTTCAAATTTCAATAACGGACGAATCTGAAATAAATATTTGATGAAATCATGGCAAACAAAAGATTTTAAAAGATACATGAATGAGAGAAGAACAAAGTTCTCATCCTGAACATTATAAACAAAACACCATAAACTCCCATTCATAGACGTTTCCGTTCAGTCAAAGTGTCCGCAATGTACTAAAAGTCACTTTGAAAGAAAATTGTCTAAAACCTTACAAACACCTTTTTGGCCTTGTATGCTTTCACTGATATATTATCAACAGAAGCTGTTTATGGCCTTTCATGTTTGGTCAAGCAGGCATCAGGTGGGGTGTGCTGCACTCCACTACCGTCAGGTTTAAGCACAGCTGGGCTAGAGGCACGAATGCAGGGAAGTGGGTGGAATTTAGAAAATATCACAGCATGGTGGCAGTAATCAGCCAACAGTGACTGCTGGGAGTCTGGCAGCTCCATTTGCTGCTCAGTTGCCTACATGCAAGTCAGAAATCTCAAGTTCTTTTCTTTATTTTAGTTGGAATTGCTTATGAGAGCTTTATACCGAAATATGTCAGCTTAGTTGCATTGGCTTAGCTGAAAGAAGGCTCAAAATATGCTGAATACACAATATGTGTACTGTGGCTTATAATAATAGTCTAAGGGCACATTTACATGACAACGATGTACTAAAACAATGGGGTTTTTTTTGCGTACAGATGACAATGTTGTCAAAATGATTCCTGTTCACACGGATTGGCGAAAACAACTTAAAATGCTGTATTGTTTATGCCAGGCAAGTGGTTGGTGATGTCACTTTGTAAAGAAACACTATGTGCCTATACTTAACATGTAATACACATGCACATGACGTCACCATTTTCACTAATCCACGTTTTTGTAGTTTACATGGAGATGATAAATGGTATATGGTTTTTCAAAGAAAGTTTACATTTTTAGGCCCCATTAACAGGGGCCCAAAAACAGGGGCCACTGTGTTTTGTGTAAAAGCCCCATAAGTATCTAATATTTATATAATAAGTATCTATAATATCCTATATATGTAAGTGATGATTATTCTAAACAGTAACATTTTCTGTGAAACCGTTATACATATAATGTATTATAAATGTGTTATTTATGCATTATAAAGCATTGATAAAGCTTGATCTAATAAATAATTGTAATACACAATTACCTATTACCTTTAAAGTATGTGATGCTATATGTAGTATTTATTAATATTTTCATTTTTATGTTGTCATTTTTATTTTGGTTTAAGTTTTAGTCATTTTATGTGCTTTTTGTCATTTTTATTATTTTTTTCTGTATATATATATATAGCTTAATTAATTTTTATTTCAGTTTTAGGTTTATTAGTTTTAGAACATTGGAAGAAAAAAGTCTACACAGAAACCTCAGCCAATAGGAACGTGTTTAAACTAAGTCAACATGAAATGGAGTTTACAACAAATATAGAAACAGTATATTAAATGAGGAAAAAAGCAGGGGATGAATTAGTACAGTTGTTTGTCTTTGGAATAACATGCACCAAAAAATAATTCACATTAAGACTGAACATGTATTATGAAAGTAAATGGGGTCAATTTTGATGTCAACATTTGACTTTAATGTTTAATATACAGTTACATGTGGATTTTGGACCAAAGACATTTCATCATAGGTCGGGCTACTCCGTGTAGCGCCACATAAATAGAAACCAAAAGGCTGGTTGGGACAAAAGCTCAGATTTACATGGAAATATAGCTTTTATCTTGTCTCATAAGTGCACAGTGATATTGTGTGCAGCTGTTTCATTGTTTCACTGATTGCAATACACGATGTAGGAGAGAAATCCTCTCCTCGCTGTTCTGATGACACAACTTACACCTAATCTTATTTATGAGCTTTGGCCACACTGAATGAGGCCCAGAATGCAGTGAGGCGCCTGGGATTGTCGAGTCATAGCCATGTATGAGGGTCAGAGCGTGTTTGGTACATAATGATATGGATATATAAATAGCCCTCTCTAATAGTATGTCTCAGACATCAGATGTCTTGTCTGTCTCTATTCTTTATATCTGTCTTCCTCTCACTCTCTCTCTCTCTCTGCACTATGTGAAATGTTACCTGATCCAGGAAACTGTTGATGAGATTTTTTTTTTTAGGCTTTAAAGTTTGATTTTAGGCAGAGATTTCCAAAAACGTGTTATTTGTAACCAATGGTAGTGTTTTATTTGTGGATTTATAGTATGTCCTGAAAGTACAGAGGTTACGAAGGACATTTCGACTCCCACTACCAGTTCTCGAGTTGACAGCTTTGACAAAAGGGCAGCAATTGTGAAATGGTTTGTGTAACATAATTACGGGTGGAATCAAACATTAAATGGGCATTGTCCTTTTTCCGAATGGCTAAAAGAAATCTTTGATTTGATTTATTCGTCGACTTAAAATTTTAAAGCAGCCTTGCAAATAAAATCAACTCATGTATGTAGTTTACCAAACTAAAGTGCAAAAATAATTGTTTCCCGATACATTTCACAGACACTCTCCGTCTGCCATTGTTAATCAAACACATGCCATCGGTTGAGGGTTTAGCTGGTTATTTCTCCAATGGTGCCCATTTAAAAGTAGTCATGCCATCAGAGAAATTGTCGTTAGCCACTTTTCCACCATCAGCCCACATAGTTCTAAGAACGGTAATGGTTCCCGTTATATTTTCACTAGAGCTTGTTTTGGCACGGCACGATTACAAACCGTTCTCGGCCCACAATTCTCAACATGGCTGGCTAACCGTGCTGAACCATGCTGGTAGAATGCATGTAATGACGTCGCCACTCAGGATTCGTCACTTTTCTGTTTCCTGGCTACCATTTTCTCTGTAGCTGGCTAAGCTCGCTATTTGAGTGAAGTAAACAAGTTAATAAAATAAATATTTGATCATCCTCCGTAACGCAGTCACTATTTACATCTCATACCATCTGTAAACTCTTGCATTAACAAGGCAACGACTGGTGTATTTGTATTACATTCCAAAGAGCTCCGTTATCAGCCCCACAGTGGAAAATGAAACCATATCCGTACCGGCTGGGCCGGATCAGCACGGAATGGAACGGTTAAGCAACGAAAACGGATTGACCCGATGGTGGAAAACTGGCTGTTGAGGTGAATGGGAATTTGGGAATGAAAAGCACACATTTACAATTCAAGGCCATTTTGGTCTATTTCAACTCTAAATATAGTACAATAGATGGATGAAACACTGCAATTTGATAATAATCGAATCAAACACTTAACAGGCCAGGTGCTCAGTGGCCACAGTGGGGGAAAGCACAGAGAACGTGGTTTAGTCTGAAATTAAAAGCATGCAGCTTTTGTTTTGTGTGTTTTCTGGAGCACCGGGGAAATGAGCAATGCTCTCTTTTCCAATTATGAAAGATAAAGTTCAATTAAAATGTAAATGCAAAGACTAACATCCACACAGGCTGTGTTTGTCTGAGCACACTAGATGGAAAGACTTGCAGACGGTGGAAATTCAGTGAAGAAAAAAGCTCTTTTGGTCTTTGTTCTGAGCAGCTCAGGAGCAGATGAGATATTCTCTGAGTCTCGAAGCAAACACACTCCAATTTTCCTGCTCACTCTTTCTCTGTGTTGTACAGCTGCACTTAGGAGACCTGGGAGGCAATGAAGTAATAGTAAATTCTTCAGAAAATATGCTCTGCGCTTTGTATACTGCAGTAGGATCTTGCTTTGTGGGCGAAGTCATTCTCCTGTTCCAATGTTTTTCCTCTCTGCCAAGCATGTGTGCGAGAGTTCTGTGTACCAAACTGATTGAACTCAGAATTGAACTGAGACTGTTACATTTTAATTGAATTCCTCAATTTGATTTGATTTTAAATGGAGGTAGCAAACAGGTGCAGAATTGTAAAAACTGCTGCAGATGATATTTGAACTAACTCACTACACATTTGTATAATTTTTTTTGTGTATTACAAATATTCAAACATTGTGTTATTAGTTGAGAAAATGTAGGCCTACATCATTGTACATCATCCTTTCTGTTGTGTGACTGTATTACATTTTAATTAAACTAAAGATTTATCTTCCTGTTATTCCAATTCAACATTTTGTAGGTCAAAGTCAATTTAATTCAAATTCCAACTCGTAGATTGAAAGTGAAATCTCCCTAGTCCTGCTGTGTGACAGATAAAGAGCGAGAAAAGCACAGATTGAGCAACTGCGACTGAGCGCCACACATGATTTCGAGCTCCAGACTGGAGCTTTAGCAGTGCAGGACAGGCCAGTGATGGATGTGCGGGATGAATCATAGATGCTGGGCCGTTTCTACTATCACTCATGTCCCTCCTCAGGCCTCAGCTGCAGTGCATTAGTCAAATTTCCCCCTCCTCAAAGCGGCCAAGTCTTGCACGGGAATTCCCAGCCTCTTTGTGCCCCCTCCTCTGTTGTGGTCAAGTGACCCTCTCAACCTCATTACCCTCAGACACCAAAGAGTCCACAGGTGGTCCTCAGGTGTGCGGAAGTCTACCGCACCACACAAACACTGTTGATCAACCCTTTTACTTCGAACACCTCTAATGAAAAATTCTTCATCGCATACATCTTGTATGTAATCATCTCAACAGCACGCATCATTCCCATAAGTTCCATATCCCTGATTGTCTCTCTTGTTATTGATTAATAGGTGGAGCTCTCTGACAGCACCTCCCACATCATTACCGATGCTTACGCAGGAAAAGAGTACATCATCCAACTAGCGGCCAAGGACATGGAGATCGGCACTTGGAGCGACTGGAGCGTGGCGGTCCACGCCACCCCCTGGATGGAGGAACCCAAACCCATAACCTCCACCACTGAGAGCGACGTTATCCCAGGTATGCATGAGCTGTCAACCGTGTGCCTACTCTCCTATTCACTGTAATGGCAGTTCCGTCTGCCTCCGTGATCTCTGTTCTCTGATAATGAGGAGACAGTGTCTATATCCCTGCATCTCAAAGTCATGCTGCCCTCTGCTGTCAGAGAGGTTTAACAAGAAATGAATAGTTGATGCACTCTGAGGTTAATGATGAATTAACATCAGGTTCTGTTAAGTTTACGAATGAAAATTATAAAGTAGATGCCATATTTAATTGGACACCAGCAAAACCCTTTGAGGGACACACATGTCCGTTAACTGTTAGATATTTCTGTAATTTCTAGTTATTTATTATAAATCGGCAAGTATTATACTGCTAATTCTCTTTACAGTACATAACTGTGATTCCCTTTGCACTTTGCATCATGGGAATTTTCTGTGATGTCAAACACCACATACAGAGATTTACTGTATTTTAAAAAATCGCTGTAAAAAACGGCCTCTGTGGCGCAATTCCGTCATGTTTTTTTCCCCCCTCTTTTTTGTACATTTGGTTTGACAGAACTTGCCTTACACGCATGTTTACAATGCTATGTACTTCGTGTCAGAAATGGCGTGAGCGCTTGGACTCGGAACACCGTACGTCAGAAATAAAACAGGGCATCGGTATACTGTTTGGGAACTATCGAGTCGCGCCACTGAATCTATAGACAAGATCGCCGAATGTAATGGGTTCTGTCTTCTGTTTGATCGCGCCGTTCGCGTCCGGGGTAGAGACGGTCACGGAACCAGCGTGGCAGCGCTACAGGTTTTGCCTTGGGAGGGAGAATTTGGGAGTGGAAGACTTACGGAACATCTGTGAGGTGTACAAATGCAGCTCATGAGGACTGTGACCCCACAGAGAGAGACCAGTAAGCAAGGTAAACATTTTTCTGTGTGTGTTGTCAGGTTTGTTTGTGCACCCCAGTTTAACTTATGTTAACATATACTCTTCAACATGGCGGTGACAAACTTTACCACGGTAAACTACGCTAACGCAGTGATTGTATGTTAGTTAGTAACCTTTCTAGTCTTAGCATTAGTTTGTTATAGTATTTATGGAATTTAATATTTACTGCAGTTTTTGTTTTAAAGCATCAAGAAAGACATGAGAATGCCAGCCACGAGAGTGATGCTGCATAATTCTTGGTAAGACAAGACCGGCCTATAATTTTGAGAAGTTTGTGTATTTCATATGGTGTATGCCTTTTAAAAGTGTGTAATTTCTACTTATTTTTCAGTGAACATATTTTTCTCTGTAACGAAGTGGATGGTGCAAAGGTGGCATACATTTTGGATCATCACATGGGTTTTGCAGTCGACTTAAATATTTGGCTGCTTTCAATTTTTCCCATAAATTTTCTGTTGCCTAAAGATTTCTTTGTGAAGATAAATCCAGAGGATACAACATAATGCACCACAAAAAGTCGTAAGATGAGAAATGGTGAAGATGCACTGTCCTGGCATTGGCAGACTGTTTATTTTTGTGTTATATATGCAATTTTTTTAATAAAAATATTGATATTTTATAATACTTGTGTCTGTTTGAATTGTATGTCAGTAGTACTTATGTAGAATAAAAATTAATTCTGTATCAAAATTATAAAAATTTTGTAATTGCACTGTATTACATAATTACAGTACCAAGTTGTTTCTATGGTAATAGTACTGTAAATACTTAATTACAGTAACTTACTGGCAACAGTAAAAACCCCTTGAAATGTATAACAGGGATGTCGTACAGTCAGTATAAACTCAAAATCGACCCTATTTAATTTCTCAACACATGTTCCTTTTCAAATTGTGCTCAATTGTTCAGTCCAAGTTATCCAAAAGAAGACAAAATGGGATGCATTGAGAGTTACTCTACTTTTTACTTGGCCTTCAGCCTCCATATCTCAGTCAAAAAGTTTTTAAAAAACTGGTAGTTGCCTTTTACAATCCACTGAAAAGGTTTGTATTCTGCTTGGACTCCATTCTATACTAACTTTTGACAATTCCAATCAATTCCGGATGGATACAATCATGACAATTCTTTTTTTTTCCCACCGAAAATTCTGTTCAATGCTGAAATTCATTGTATGGTTGAAGCAAAGTACACCGATACTTTTAATACGCAAGTACATTAAAAATCAAGTAGTTTTACTTGCAAGTGAAACTGAAAAGGAGTACTTATACTATTAGTGGAGTAATATTTTATCAAGGTATCTGTACCTTTTTCTCAAGTACATGATTTGTGTACTTCACCCAGCACTGATATGACATATACAATATCAAAAATAATCCAGTGCTAGTTTGTTTGACTCTCCAACATAGTAGGTGGTGGTATTGCACCTTAACACTGGTTGCCACCCGTAATAAAACGGACAATCTGACAGGAAAACAAAACTGTTTCGAGGTGCAAATTTCATATATGATCTGTATGATGTGAATCTTATAAAAATCATTCGAAAAATCGAATCATTCGAAAAAAAAATTAAGCATGAAGGTCCACCCCTAAACATACCCATCACTGGGGTGTAAGCAGATTGTATAAATACATCTGAATAAGATCATACAAATTCGCATGAATTATCCACCAATTTGCCAAAATGTAAAACAGTCATGAATTGCCACGTTAGAGTGTTGAAACTGAAAAGAAGAAGAAGAAAAAAAAAGAAAGAAGAAGACAACAACGCAGAGTGTAGCTACTACTGCCGCACAAAATCATGTCAAAGGAGATGACAAATGAAAGCAAGACACTCTACCACACCCAAAAAAAGTTGTTTGACATTTTTTTGGATTACATAAAAAAGGCAGAGTGTTAAACATCCTAGTCAGCAGGAAATGCTGATCAGCATAAAGTCTTGTAATACGCTTTTGTGCAGTCATGGATTCAAACTCTCTCTCCACTTCCCTACACTTGTGTCATAGGACAAAAAAGATATCGGCCAGCCCTAAGTATACATATCTAATCTCATGGCCTGCAAGCAAAAGTAGTTTCACTGTGTACCTTTGTTTGTTTGTTCAGTACTTTTGGATTTAAGAGTACTGATACAACATTCATTTTGGGGTGGACAAAGAGAATCTTGTCTCGAAAACCCTTGTGATAGCCTATGTACATTTTGTTTTATAAATAGCACTGACAACTTGATGGCTGTTATTAGAGGTAATATCTAGTGACAGCTGCCCTGCTCGGTTTGATCCAGCAGACAGTATTGAGTTTCTATACACTATACTTGGAACGGAGGAAAGAATCAAAAAGTCAGCAGAAATGCATTCTAGTTTTGTGAGCCATGCGTCAAAACACTCCCTCTAAAGGCTTTCTTTCTTTTCTCCAGGGTAAAACAGGAAAACGTCCTTGTAATAATTCCTCCTTTGCCTCATGTTATTTTAGTGTTTTATTTGCTTAATTTAAGATGAGAGTCATTGTGCGAGACAGTTCTTTCTACTTTATCTGAGATGTTTTCTAGGGAGTCATTTCATGCATCGTCTCACTGCACAAATAATACAATAAACGAGTGATACTGAAACAGTAACTAATATCTACTTACATTTGTGACATTTACAATTGCACAACATGAACACATTCAAGCGGTAGTAGAGCAGTTGTTTAGTTAACTGAAAATATTGTTCTAACTCGATTTTATTGTGAGTTACATTTATAAAGTTTATTTTAATAAGTTGTCTCATGTAACCAGGCTTTTGAATCATGGTTTAAAATCTGGTCCAGTTATTGGGCTAGGACCCTTCCACCTGTCCATTGTTTTTCAACATATTAGTCTGAACCACATGACATTAACCCAAACTAACCTTGCCTAACCTTAAAATGGTCAGATTTTTTGAGACATTTTGACCCTGACACATAGTCATGAGGGTTTACAGCAGGGGTGGGGGAATGTTGATCCTGGAGGGACATTGTCCTGCAGAGTTTAGCTCCAACCCTGAAAAAACACTCACCTGCCTGTAACTTTAGTAATCCTGAAGACCTTGATTAGCTTCAGGTTTGTTTAATTAGGGTTGGAGCTAAACTCTGCTGGACAATGGCCCTCCAGGATCAACGCTCCCCACCCCTGGTCTACAGGGTGTTGTTGTTTGTACTTTTTTTTTTACTTTATAGCCAACAAAATCATAAAAAAGTAAATACAGATCATTATAAATTTAAAACATTTAAAGTCATTGTATGTCTGATCTGCATTTTTATTGTACTTTTGAAGAAATTAATAAATTAAAAGATGGTCATTCAACCATACAGTATATAGTACTTGAACCAAGGACATACACACCCTTTCCTGTTAAAAAAGTGACAATTTTCTTCTTCCCTGGCAGAAACCACCCCTGGTCCGCCTTCAGCCGCACCACGAGTGGGTAAACCCACAGCGGCCTGCTCCACCCTTCTCTGGTCAACCCACCTGCTCCTGGCCTGCGTCCTGCTGTCCATCATGTGGTATGTGATATAATTGCAATGCTATTTACAGAAGGAACATCTCATTCCCTGTTATAATGTGAGAAAGGATCATAAGCTTTCAATGAAACAATTGAACAATGGCTGAGGTATGAACAATGAGCAATGTGCGAACATAATGTGCGAGCATTTATAAATCATAAATGCTCATACCACTTGCAGCTCACGCAGCTGGACTACACTTTTCCTAATTATGTACCATACATAATGACAATACACTTGAGACACCAATAGCTAATTAATAGTTGGAGTCTATGCACATAGTTTATTAAAGAGATATTGTAACTCAGTGAGTACCAAAAGCTGTGTCATGTTCCCTCATTATCAGAGTTAGAGTTGGAGTTCACAGCTCACACAGAAGTCACTTTTAAACCAAGCAGCTTTGTGTTGGTCAGCATGGCGAATCCATGTGACCAATTTGAACCACTAGTGAAATCTGTGTGGGGAAATAATTTGCCCTCATGTGAATTTCCTGATCACATGGATTTCATTTGAAGTCTAGAAAATTGGCTGAACATTGCTTGATCTCAAACAGTACCACAGTCTATTTCCAAGGTACTAACGGTGATAGTTAACATCACCATTAGTTGGTGCTGTATCTTCACTATTATGGAGAATTCAGAAGAATGCCTATTCAACCACTTTACAAAGTCTCTTTATATTAGAAATGAATGCTGCAATAAATTACATTTTTTTTGATTCAGTTCATTAAAATTGACTTTGAAACTTTGAAAATTTAAACTTTTTCCCAAGGTCTTAGTCTGGATGTGGTCTTGAGGGTCCTGGTCTTGACCTAGGTTTGGATCTTAGTTGATCTGGTATTGATCTGGATCTTTGTACAGCAGTGGTGTAGTCCTAAAAAAAGAAGTGGTGTACAATTATATCTTTAAACTGTGATATACTAACTGTCAGAAATTGCATCATGGTTTAGGCCTATATGATGTTTATTTCAGCACCTGTAAGCTTATCAGTTTGACAGAATTTTCTACTTCAATGTGCCATAAGAAGTCAAACTATAACATTTTCCTTTTTTTATAATAGTATTTGTTTTGAAAAATAGCAACCTACACATAGCCTATAGAATCAATAGCTACAACATGTCACAGTGGTAATATACAGTAAATCTGAAAATATATTCCCTTGATAGATTATAAATTCTACAAGTTAGCCAAATCACAATTAATACAATAAAACATGATAAATTCTAGGAAGGGTGGGTCATGAATAGTTTAAAAAGCTTTCTAATAAATGTTGGCGCAAGACGTTCATTTTGTTCATCAGTCTAAATCATGTTTGACTTTCTCTATAGCGTTTTAAAGTGTTTAACTCTCAATAGAAGATTTCAAATGGAATTCTGGTCTGGGTCTTGAGGTGGTATACATCGTTTTCCGCATTACGTCCCATCTCGCACACAGTTGAGTGCACAAGCCTTTTAAAATAGACTTCTTTGACCATGAGCATAGATAGATCGCTCACACGTGCGCTGTTGTCCGCGGACTGTACTGATGATGAAAATTATGTCACTCAGACAGTTTGAGAGCAGGAACATGAAGTATACTTTCACCTTTAGTGGTTCTGCTGTTTATCTGGGTCTTAGGAGGTCTGGTCTGGGTAACTGGGGGTGTGGTATTGAAGGGGTCTGGTATTGTTCTAGGTCTTAAAGGGTCTGGTATTGATCTGGGTCTCATGGGTCTGGAATTAATCTGGTATTGATTAGGTCTAAGTGGATCTGGTATTGGTCTAGGTTTGAGTCTTGGAGGTGGTGGTCTTAAGTCCACTCAGGCTTCAGCATCTTTCATGTGGCCACAGTCCTTGCAGAACATGATTTTGTATCACTCTCTGCAGTCATACGTACTAAAATGAATGGACTAGGTATTGGCAGACTACTAAAGGAGTTCCACTTTCAAAACAAAGACTATTGGGCCTTCTTGTAATTATGTGAAATGGACAATCTTCAATACAATTGCAGTGCGGTCAGCCCTCTTCCATACGGAAAAACTATAGAAATTGTTGACAGCGGGTTACAATACAGGACAGCCGACTAGAGACCATCGGCTCATTAGACCGACACAATCCACTAAAAACCCCTGAGAAACTGAGGGACGGTCCCAGTTACTGGTGCTTACAGCCACATAAACCTCATCGATCCCCTGCAGGAGACAGAAAGCAGGAGGAGATAGCAGAGTAACAAGCCGGAGATTCATTAGCACTCGGGCCATATGTTTACAGCATGCCTGTTATCTCAAACTCAGCAACACAGCATAACGAGCCTATCTCTAATTAAAGCAAGCTCATGCATGGAGCTGGAAGGCAGGAGGAAGTGTATGATAGCACCTCGGGGGTAGGATGTGTTCGCCCTCCCGAGACGGCCACGTACACGCAGAAATACCTTCGCTCTATACCTCCACACTGAGCCGTTCTTAGCAAGATTTAATTGGTCAGTCTTTAATAAGCTAAGACAAAATTAAAGGCAACATCACGGGTGGCTGCTCACCAATTACAACTTCCCACTGGCATGAAGTGGGAGCCATTTGGATATTGCTCTCATTGGCCCCTGTTTGTTATCATTTGCAATACTGTGTAGGTAATTTATGCTTTAGTAGGCTGACCGCTGCATTGAAATGCTCAGTAGGGGAATGATTTCCAATTCGGTTAAGGAGTTCTATATCGTTTTTTTTTTTTAAGATCACACTGTCATGATGAATTAATCTAACAGCCTTTACACCTTTCAAGAACATATCCAGGTTTATATTTCACTCCAAAATCAAAAACAGAAAATATTTTATTTACCATTATGATTTTTAAAAATTATTTTCATGACAATTATGTACATTTTTTTCCATACTTATTATTATAGTAATGCCAAAATATAATTCATATTACTTTAATGTGAAAAAGATGTATTATTTAAGTTGTAAAGGTATTTATAGATTGTTTCTTGTTCTGACAATAATTTATGCAAAAAAAAAAAAAAGAAAAACATTTGTAATATATGTATTTTGGCACCCGCCACAGACCTACGTCATCTTACATTTCATAAAGTTGATTGATGATGAACATGAAGCAGGGCAACAGCTTACTGCATTATGTTGCCTATAGAATGCCTATAGAATGCAGTTAGAATGTCCATAAAATTCAATGCCCCTGTATGATTTTGTTGTCTCATATTTATATCATATGATAGCTGAGCAATATCACACGAGACCATAAAAAGTATATAATTTCTTTCTAAGGCTATTTTGGCACTTGTGAAAGAGATGAAACAAATGCTTCACACAACTCGGTAAATTTCATAAATACTTTAGCACAAATCTAACATACATTTTCTTTTCTTTGTTTTCAGATGTGTAAGCTTCATTCCTGTGGAAAAAATGAGGAGTCTTCTATTTCTATTTTGCACATGTTAATAGATATCGTGCATTGATAATTTAATTCAAGTTCTTTTTCTCACGAAAGAAAAAAGACCTAGAAAGATTAATAAATGCTGACAATTACAAAAGGAAGACAAAAGAACAATAAAGCAGTTCAACATCTCTGGCAATGACAGCTGATGGAAAACCAGACACAGACACAGGAACTGAACCCCAGGGGAGCAAAAGATTTGGGGACGAGACTCACCTGCCTGGCCGCACAACAAGAACACAAAACAAACAAACAAAATTCATTCACCTCATTTTAGTTTGTCACACAAGTTTTTTCAATCCACTTCGATCTTTCAAACTGTTCCGAGGACAGCAAAAGCTCATTTTGTGTAACATTGATTTCCACGACATACAGCTAACTCATCATGCCAAAGACTTGGACTGTTTTTCTTTTTTCCCATGATCCCTAGCTTCCCCAAACCTGTGTCTGTAAGGAATTGGAACTGGCAGTACAAAATCTTCACAAGCTTCAAAGACTGAGGAGTAACACATTTATTTTGAAGGCCATAATTTGATATCTGTTGTATTCCTTTTGTTTTCTTCTTTTATAATTTTTTTCTGGCCTATGAAGACAGAGAAGTTGGAACTGTAAATAACAAATTGGTTTGGACTGTTCTGGACTACCTTTTGTAACAGGAAAAACAACATGTCGTGTCAGACCATCTGAAGATTAAGCGCCATTTGGAACCATATTTTCATTCTTCGACTATTTGCCTTTCACCATCTGTTTTTGCAGACTTTTCTAGTCAGTATCACCAGTTTAATACTACCTTTTTCAAGGAAAACTGTTTCACTTTGCTTTTGGTTATTATTGAATAAAATATAATTTTAGAACCTTAGATTTTTTTTGTTTGTTTGTTTGCGTTTTTGCTTTGTTTGTTTTTTCAAACCATAA
The DNA here is from genome assembly GCA_003731715.1 of Anabarilius grahami. NCBI lineage: Eukaryota > Metazoa > Chordata > Actinopteri > Cypriniformes > Xenocyprididae > Anabarilius > Anabarilius grahami. The sequence goes on from RJVU01029436.1 coordinate 6,284,814, forward strand.
TTGCTTAATTCTCCTTGATCATATTTTGTAAACTATGATATGTATCTTTAACATGAGAAAAAGTTTATTATTTAATAATGTATGTATTAGCTTTAGATTCTTGTAACCTGTATCTGGGTTCTTTTTATAGATGTATATAAAATGAGAAGTTGTTCATTAAATGTGACCATTTCACAATGAGTAGAACCTGTCAGTCTTTTTGTTCATGTCCGTCATTGAATGTGGAGCAATTCTCAACTGGTTTTACACTGGACCTCAATTGGCGACCCAACACAATACCAAAATTGTTCACAAAATAGTCCTTGAAACCTGTATTTAAGAGTCTATTTATTTTACCTGACATAGTTTTGTTCATGATTTCATGATGTTGGCCATGTTACCTCACTTTTATCAAGTGACAAATGAATTTGCAGAAAGACAGCGTAGCATTTAACATTATTTTCCCCTGCCATCTGCAAATCCTATTGGAACCAACTCAGTTTCATGAGAAAACAACTATTTTACAAGGTGTGGATTTTGTATGAATTGTGCTTTACATGATTTTTAGAAAAAAAACATTGTCCATCCCTAAACCGGTCAGTGGGGCATAAGCAAATTGTGTGAGTGAGTATTAAATGGTATGAGTGAGAATGTACAAATTCGTAAAAATTTGTAACCAATTCACCAATAGATAAAATATGAATGAATGAGAGTGTGTTGAACAGAACTGACCTGTGACTCAATTTTGGGTCTCAAACCACCAGTTGAGAACCACTGATCTACTATAAGCCACCCTTCGGACTATTACAGAGTCAGGGATAAGGTCTCATGATAAATGTTTCAAATGCCATCATCTGTAATCATCTTAAACCTCATCTTCCACATGTGCATTTCAGTCAATTACAACATGTTCTCCAACCAATATGCCTATATAGGTCGTTTGTCACTTCCCTGAAATACGACCCATAGGAGCGTTTACTAAAGTTGCGCCCCTATCGACAACAGGACACTTTCATTTTAATGCATTGTTCACTTTTATCTGCGCCATATTTCAGGTTTCGCATAGCTCAATTGGCAGAGCATTGCAATAACAATATGCAATCATGTGATCATGCGATCATGGGTTCGATCCCAGGGAAGGCATGTACTCATAAAGTGTATATGCACTATCAATGAATAAATACTATCATTTGAATGAACACGCATTTTGATTGGTAACGACAGTCATGTGTCATTTCATGACGACAGACGTAACACGACACTGCCATTATTTTTATGCCAGCTAGAGGGCGCATGACTTTAAAATGTAAATATAGGTCCTAATAAGGTGCTTGTAAAACGACCTATAGGGTCTGTTTTTTTTTTTTGGAGGACAGTCTGTTCAATTAAACTATGCTGGATCTCTGCAAAACACTCATACAAATCATAAGACACACTGGAGTAATTTATATAAGTGGCTTAAGTTACTTCTTTCTTTGTATCTTTTCTATAGGCTGCAATTTGTGTTTGTGCGCATTTGCAAATACTGTTATGTTAAAGTAATTATTCTAATAGTTCTTCACAAAAGAAAATTTGAATCATTTCCTCAATCTCATATCATTTCAAACCCATGACTTTCTTCTAAAACTACAAAAAGCCCCATTAAGCCGGGCTCAGACTACAGGAATTTTGAAATCCTAAACTTTTATGAAATCTGGTTGCATCACGCATATAAGGGGAATCTTTACAGATTGTCTTCTCCCACATTTCAAATATGCTCATTCAAAAATCGTGGCACATCTTACACTACAAGATATTATTGCCATTATCATGCCAGAGGGAGCACCTCACGTGATCTCATGTGGAAGCAGATGTAACAACTTGGAATTTCTATGTTCTGCAATGAGAACTGGAGGTTAGATTTTAAATGCCAATTTTAATATCTGTTAACAGTTGGGCTAAATGGGCTAAAATGTTTACCGTTGCTTGGCAACACCATCAGCACATTAGTTTACACTACAGCACTAGCAGTAACAGCTTTCTACACTCACCTGGTACGTTGAAAACAAAAAAGCGATTTCTCCCCAGCTTGTGACATATCGTCAGTTTAATCACCCCAGTTTTTGTTGTCTCTTGTGTTTGTGGTCTGCCTGTCTCATTGTCTTGGTGTACATGGTTTTGTTTTGACAGGTCGCCATGTACTCCCCTATCATTGTGGCTTTCACCCCGCTCTCTTGTTATTCTACTAATCATTATCGTTCACTGCTCTCACCTGTCATTGGTTAGCCTTCCTCATTAGTTCCATACTGTCTTCATTAGTTACTCTGTCTTGTGCCAAATGTGTGTTTACCAAGTACTCTGGCCAGCCGTAATTTCTTGTCTTGTCAAGTTAAATCATGCTGGGCCTCATTTATAAAATGTTGCGTAGAAACTGTCCTACGTTTGATCTAAGATCATTTCTCAAATGTGTGTACGCGCGATTCCGAAAAACGAATGTACGCACACAAAAAAACTTACGCTTCTCTTTCAGAAGTGAAATCCACAAATCGCAAATGATCTTGAAATTGTGCGCAGATGAATGGTTTCAGATCTCCACCTTGTAAACGCCCCCTAATTAATATCATTAAGATATAAAAGAGCACCATTCAACGTCCAAATTCTTTACTTGAGAATGGCGAGCGGCAAGAAAAAGAATAGTGAGGCCGAAATCGGGGTCCTGTTGGCGGTAGTAGAGGTTTGTGCTATACATGCTACATAGTTTAACTTTAACACTGCAAAAAAAATGCTTTTCTTACTTAAATTTTTTGCCTGGTTTCCAGTCCAAATATCTAAAAAAATGTAAACCAAGAAGCATTTTCTAGATAAGTAAAAAATATATTGTCTTGTTTTCAGAAAAAAAGAAAATAAGTCAAAATTGAGTGTTTTTCCTTAAAACAAGCAAAATAACCTACCGATGAGGTAAGCAATCTTGTTTTCGGTTTGAAATAAGATTATTTTGCTTACCCCATTGGCTGTTATTTTGCTTGTTTTAACGAAAAACTTGAAACAAGACAAAAACTCTAAGTAAGAAAAGCATTTATTTGCAGTGAATGCCATGCAATAATGCTAACCGAGTTTTGAAAAACCATGCAGGCTGTATGTTTTCTTTTGAACAATATTAATTTGTAATTTAATTGATTGATTTGTAAAGCTATTTTTAAAACATTTGCTGCATGGTTAAGGTAAGCTAAATATCAGTCAAAACTGTGTTGAAAAAAAAAAACTAAACTGCTGGTTTACTTTTATTTGTGTACACTCACAATAAAAACAAAATATTCTGCTTTAATTTGTGAAAAGAAAAGGAAGGAAATGCGATTTCAGCTTGGTTTCCTTTAACTTGTGGAGCGCGTCACTTAGTGTAGCCTACAATTGTTGCAGTTTGTTTTTCTTTTGTTTTGTTAATGTGTTAATTATTGAAGTGAAATATATTTCATGTAAGCTTATTAATTGTATTCCATTTTAATTTAAATTTTATATATACCATTTTATTGTTTTTCTCCTTTCACAGAAGCGCTGCAGGTGCGTAATGTGGTGATATGTGAAAACCCATGTTCTGTTGTCCATGCTGATATTTGCAACTGGCTGCATCGAGTTTTGGACATAGTACTTTTAGTCTGAAAAAATAAGTGAAATATGGTCAATTTTTTTCAAACAAAAGTTATTAAATGTAAAAGTTATAAAAAAAAAAACTTTTAATAAGCTATTTCGTTTAACGGTATAAGATGTATAATTGAGTTGTCATTCNATGCTGATATTTGCAACTGGCTGCATCGAGTTTTGGACATAGTGCTTTTAATCTGAAAAAATAAGTGAAATATGGTAATTTTTTTTCAAACAAAAGTTATTAAATGTAAAAGTTATAAAAAAAAACTTTTAATAAGCTATTTCGTTTAACGGTATAAGATGTATAATTGAGTTGTCATTCTTTTCTGCACTTTTTCACTCACATACACATGTACATGTTGTTTTAACTCGCCTATATTTTTGTGCATTCCTGGGTGTTCTTGCTTATTTATATATGATCACCTTTTGATTATTACTGTTGCCTGTGTTGTTACTCAAGTAATTATGTGTGTGTGATTTAAATTTTCAGTGAATTTTGGGTTCATTTTAGGCCAGCAATATAGTAATTTTTAATCAATAGTTGAGTTTAATAAAAACAACCCAGCATGTTGGGTCGAACATTTAACCCAGCCAGCTGGGTAAAAACAACCCAACGCTGGGTTTGTCCAATTTTGGCCCAGCATTTTTTAGAATGTGTGACGTTAGTGGACCTTTTCTCCAAAGCAGCCCACTTCATTCCCTTGCTCAAACCCTCAAACCTGATGGGAGCAGCTCCAGTGGAAGACAGTGATTGGATCTAAAACATTCAGATGACACTCAGCTTACGTCTATGGAAGCCTGTTTCCGCAACTGATCAAAAAAAATTATAATAAAATAATAATAATAATAATTGCGACTTCTCACAATTCTGACTTTATTCTCTGAATTTCAAGTTATAACACAGTGCTGACTATATTTCAAGTCTTGCAACGTTGAGTTAACCTCACAATTTTCAAATCTTTTTTTCTCCAAATTGCGAGTTTATATCTCACAATTCTGAGGGGTTTTCTTTTTGTTTTGTTTAGTTTTTTTTTCTCGGAATGCTGAGTTTGCGTGTCGCACTTTTAACTTTGTTATCTCTCAGAATTACAACATACAGTTCTGATAGTTGTTTCCTGCAATTTCAAGTTTATATCTCACACTTCTGACTTTTTTTATTGGAATTCAGACTTTCTGAATCGTGAGATATAAACTTGTAATTGTGTTCAAATTGTGAAATAAAAAAAATTGCAATTACCCATGAAAACTGGCTTCCATACATGTTGCCATCTCTGTAAATTACCAAAACCAAAAATGAAAACATGCAACACAAGCTAGACAAGCATGTGCAGTACAGAGACACATGACAGTTGTCTAGTCCAGTTCAGTTCACACAGCTGAGGTTCACTGAAAATGCAGGTGTGAATTTGGTTACAGAATTTGATCATCTCCCATAAATAACTGAACTGTTTGTGAATGTAACACATTAAGGACTCAAATACATGACAACCATATTCTCCTGCTACATGAACGTGGCCCAAGGCAATGGCACTGTANGTTAACCTCACAATTTTCAAATCTTTTTTTCTCCAAATTGCGAGTTTATATCTCACAATTCTGAGGGTTTTTTTTTTTGTTTTGTTTAGTTTTTTTTTCTCGGAATGCTGAGTTTGCATCTCGCACTTTTAACTTTGTTATCTCTCAGAATTACAACATACAGTTCTGATAGTTGTTTCCTGCAATTTCAAGTTTATATCTCACACTTCTGACTTTTTTATTGGAATTCAGACTTTCTGAATCGTGAGTTTATATAGACATGCGAGATATAAACTTGTAATTGTGTTCAAATTGTGAAATAAAGAAAATTGCAATTACCCATGAAAACTGGCTTCCATACATGTTGCCATCTCTGTAAATTACCAAAACCAAAAATGAAAACATGCAACACAAGCTAGACAAGCATGTGCAGTACAGAGACACATGACAGTTGTCTAGTCCAGTTCAGTTCACACAGCTGAGGTTCACTGAAAATGCAGGTGTGAATTTGGTTACAGAATTTGATCATCTCCCATAAATAACTGAACTGTTTGTGAATGTAACACATTAAGGACTCAAATACATGACAACCATATTCTCCTGCTACATGAACGTGGCCCAAGGCAATGGCACTGTATTTAAGAGCTTCAGTGGAGAATATACAATTCTTCAAAATATTTCTTTTTGTGTTCCAAGAAAAAAAAAAAAAAAATATATATATATATACAGATTTGTAATGGCATGAGGTTAAAAGATAACATCAAATAAATGATGTCAAAAGTTTTATTTGTGTGAACCTTTCCTTTAAGGTACAGTAGCACCACAGCACTAGTGTACATGAAGTGAAAAAGAGAGCATTTTCTTATTTTCTTTCATATTTCTTCCAAGTTTGACCATGAACCACTGAGATGAGAGTTACTATTTGTCTGGGAGAACCATAACTCTCCTTCAAGCATCAATCTCTCTCCATCTGTACACCCGAAGGCATACTGTTGACTTACCCTTCACTTAAAGTCTTCTAAAGTCTAGACCCAAGAACCCTTATTAGCTGGCGAGAGAGACGAGAAACTTACAGGAAAATCAATGGCTCATAGGCTCGCGGTCTCCAACAGCCGTCTAGCTAGGCATTACGATGACTGATCAGTCATGCCAGGCCTGTAGCATTCAGGGGAAGAGGGAGAGGCTTGGTTTGTTATGGGGGATGGATTTGAGTTTTCTGATGGACAGCTGCCAGGCTGGGATATTAAGGAGCTTTTTGGCTTTTTTAAGTGTGTCGGGTGGTTTGCACAGGAGCATGTCTTTGACACAGCTGGTGCTCACTGTTGGCATCTTGATCGACAGATGAAATAGCACTGATTTGTTGTAAACAAGTTGAATCAAGATATCTGTGAGGTGAGTGGAAATTATTTATATTTTTATAGAGAAGATACACAGAGGCTTTGCACGAAACTTTGCAATTTTAACAATGTTTTCGCTCTCCACAAAGACTTTTTTTTTTTTTCATCATAGACATATCGGTTTCATTTTTAATGTAAAACTGAGACTGAGTTTTTAGGTTTTCATAAATTTTGCAACTACTGAAGCAAATGAATTCCAATGAGGCAAGTTATTCAGTGTAACACACATTGTAATCCATTGTTTCATAAATCATTTAAAATCTTAATTCTTATTCTTATCTAACATGTAGCTGATGCTATATAGTGCATTGCATTATACTCCGTTAACATGATACTGAATTCTCAACCACTTTGTAAATCTGGAGTGTTAAAAGCTTGAAGTTTTTGAGTTTGAAGCAATATTTAAAAATATTAAAGTTTAAAGGATTTAAAATTGAACTAGTTTGAGGTTTAAATCAGTTTTATAATATCAAAGTTTGAAGGTTTTAAATCTCTCAGGCAAAGCTTTTGTTTTTATTTTACAGTTGCTAGGGTACTCTGGCTGGTCGCTAGGGTATTCGGGGTAGTTTTAAATCAGTAATTCCCAATCCTTTTCCTGGAGATCTACCTACCTGCAGAGCTCAGATCCAACCCTGATCCAAAACCTGTCTGTAATTATTAAGTGCTCCTGAAGATCTTAATAGGTTGTTTGCAATCACGTGGTTCTGGTGACGCGCGAAATTAATGTGGAGGGCAAGCAGTGAAAATTAGAATGGAAGAGATGGGAAAAAGTCCATACTGTGCTGGTTTAGAAAGGTATAAACAGAAAATAACAACATATTTTGGACGTGAACCTTATGTTATGAAGAGGAGCGATTTTTCTACTGAATTAAAAGACTTTCCTGCCATCGAGACGGTAACGTTAGATATAGAGAATGTGAAGCTGCTGTCATGCCGCGTTCAGGTCTAGTCTGGTTTGTTTATATCGCGCTGCCTTTCTACTAGTGACGTTAAGGGGAGTATTTTTGGATTTTCTGTCGTGATTATGAAAAATTTCGCCATTGTAGGTCATTTATGCTGAATCGAGAATTGCAACAAGAGCTCACATCATCGTTCAGGGAAAAAAAAAAAAAAACTGGATGGTGTAATATAATAGGTGACGGGGAGACGCCGTATAGCAAATCTAATAATGTCACTGATTGAATCCACTGCCTATCACTCAATAAAATAATCACATTGCTGAGTGTTTTTGAAAGTTTTGTATTTTGTTTGGTTAAATAATTAACATTACATCTGCGAGTGACTCTCACTCGGCTTGTGAATGAGTATAACTTGCACGCAACCACTTCAAAACTGTTCACGAGCTTCTATGGGTTGTCATTTGTTGAAATATAAATAAAAATAAAATACAGTGTGTCGGTGTCTGTCATATACTGTAAAAAAGGGTGTCTGTCCGCTGAATGCCCCTCCGATTCTCCTCTGTGGTCATATGGGAAAGTGAATATTTGCAAAGAAAACATTAAAACTACAGTTACATTTACACCCTTCCAACAAAGAAATAGATCGACTTCTGTCAGCTTGTTGAACACATTTTTTGTTTTTTTGACATTTTCTACCATATGATGGCTGAAGCAGCAGCACGTGCCACTGTTTTCATGGTAACCAGATCAACATTGTAAACGGAATTCTACAAAACTGAAGTGAAAACACCAAATGATCATGCAATGGGATAAAATATCTTCTCTTCCCTGCAAACGTTACCATGAAGAATGTGATTATTTAACCAAGTCAAAAACAAAAAAGGTAAGCAGGTATCCATATTCATTTCAGTATCGGCAGACGCAAAACGCTATAAAAGGTGACAACTTTTAAAGTAAAGATAAAAGCTCATTGTGGTTTCTCGGTTTGATAGATTTGAGCAACCATAAACGACGCAAAACATAGGAATTTTGAGTTTGTGATAGGATTCCTATATAGAAAAATCACTGCTTGCCCTCCAGCCGCATTTCACGTACAGCAGTGACGTCATGTGCAAACAACCTATTTGCTGGTTCGGGTATGTTTGATCAGGGTTGGAGCTGAACTTTGCATGAAGTTGTAAGATCTCCAGGAACAGTATTGGGCACTCCGGTTTATTTAGTATAACAGTTTGCTTGCTTCTCAAGCATCATAAAAATGTGCTGTATTGTTTTACTTTACAACAAGATGATTTATTCAGTTTCAATCTTTTTCAAGCAAAAAAGTTGAGTTCAATTCAAGTTAATTTATTGAACAGTTTTTTTATCAACACAACAATAGTATACTCGTAAGTGTACTATGAAATACTTCTTAGGACTAAATTGGCCCACTTTTTAGTTTATAAAAGTATATTTTTATGTACTTTAAGCATAATCTTTGTAGTAGACCTCTAGTTTACATTTAAGTTTTTCTTCACTATTGCAACTATGCTACGAGTGAACATACAGGTATACTGTTAGTTTACAAGTTATTTACTTCTAGCCAAAACAAAAATTCAAAGCAACCATGACCAAGACTAATCAACATGAACCAAAACATGAAACTTAAGCATACACTATATTGCCAAAAGTTTTGGGACGCCTGCCTTTATGTGCACATGAACTTTAATGACATCCCATCCTTAATCCATAGGGTGTCATATGGAGTTGGCCCACCCTTTGCAGCTATAACAGCTTCAACTCTTCTGGGAAGGCTTTCCACAAGGTTTAGGAGTGTTTATGGGAATTTTTGACCATTCTTCTAGAAGCGCATGTGTGAGGGCAGGCAGTGATGTTGGCGAGAAGGCCTGGCTCACAGTCTCCGCTCTAATTCATCCCAAAGGTGTTCTATCGGGTTGAGGTCAGGACTCTGTGCAGACCAGTCAAGTTCCTCCTCACCAAACTCACTCATCCATGTCTTTATGGACCTTGCTTTGTGCACTGGTGCACAGTCATGTTGGAACAGGAAGGGGCCATCCCCAAACTGTTCCCACAAAGTTGGGAGCATGAAATTGTCCAAAAAGTCTTGGTATGCTGAAACATTTAGAGTTCCTTTCACTGGAACTAAGGGGCCAAGCCCAACCCCTGAAAACAACCCCACACCATAATCCCCCCTCCACCAAACTTTACACTTGGCACAATGCAGTCAGGCAAGTACTGTTCTCCTGGCAACTGTCAAACCCAGACTCACTCCAGAGAGCACGTCTCCACTGCTCTAGAGTCCAGTGTCGGCGTGCTTTACACCGCTGCATCCAACGCTTTGCATTGCACTTGGTGATGTAAGGCTTGGATGCAGTTACTCAGCCATGGAAACCCATTCCATGAAGCTCTCTACGCACTGTTCTTGAGCTAATTTGAAGGCCACACGAAGTTTGGAGGTCTGTAGCTATTGACTCTGCAGAAAGTTGGTGACTTCTGCGCACTGTGCGCCTCAGCATGCTCTGACCCCACTCTGTGATTTTACGTGGCCTACCACTTTGTGGCTGAGTTGCTGTTGTTCCCCATTGCTTCCACTTTGTTATGATACCACTAACAGTTGACCATGGAATATTTAGTAGTGAGGAAATTTCACAAATGGACTTATTGCACAGGTGGCAAACTATCACAGTACCACGCTTGAATTCACTGAGCTCCTGAGAGCAACCCATTCTTTCACAAATGTTTGTAGAAGCAGTCTGCATGCCTAGGTGCTTGATTTTATACACCTGTGGCCATGGAAAGTGATTGGAACACCTGAATTCAATGATTTGAAGGAGTGTCCCAATACTTTTGGCAATATAGTGTACAAAACCGTGCCTTTTTGTTGTTGTCAGCCACTTTAATGCAGACAAAATATATTTCCTTTAAATGCAATATCAATGATCGCAGTGATGAAACTCTACTTAAAGTTACCACATTTTTCAATCTATTCATCCTGTGTCAAAAGCTGAAAGTACTCAAACTAAGTACTCTGCTATTTTGACATCCTTTGTCAGACCTAAAGTTTAAACCTCCGACAGCGCATTGGGAAAAATCAATAGACCATTGCATGCCTGTCTGCACCTCAGTCTGTCTAATGACAACCTTGACCTTTCAGAGGCGCTAACTATATAAATGACACCTAATAACTGCAGGGCAAATTCAGTTTTGCCCCTCCCTCCGTTTCCAGTAGGTTTGGGATTCCAGAGGCAGATACAATATCAATCTCCAGGGATAATCTCCCAGCTGATCTTTAATATTTCCTGCTCAGCACTGCGTGGCATATCTACTCGTGGAATAGATATGATATTTACTTTCTGTATATGTTAAATAGATCTCCATTTTAATATGTTTTGGATGAGTTCAGTAAGTTTGTAGCAAAATTTGACATTTAGATTTAGTAATAAACCCAATATTTCAACCTAATAAAATTGAAAAGTAAATAAAATAAAATGAATAAAGTTATTTATTTTAATTACTGACTTCAATTTTTAAGAAAAATCAAAGTGGTGCCTGCCAGTGCTGTTAACTGCACTTTGAAATCTTTTCACTTTGAAAACTGAATGTAATAACTTTTTTTTCCTAAAACTATGAAAATAGTGTAGAATTGTCAGTACTGTAAAACTCATTACTTACAGGTAAAAAATATTCTTTTTTTTCATGTCATAGTACATTTTCTGTATACCAGATAAAATAAATTAGCAATATACAAAACTATGTAATTTTGTGGGATATGTTTATTTATTTTACATTTCTAAAAATGAAAACATAAAATGGAAATTATTTCACTGCTCTGAAAAATTCTGCATAATAAATATTTCCTTTTTCATAGATATCTGTAAGAAACAATGTGCAAATTTGTAATGTATAGTTTTGTTTCATGTCTTTTATTCTGGAGTTTGATTCATGTTGCTTGTTTGTGTCATGCTTCCCTTGCTCCTCATGTGTTCCCTTAGTCTATTTGTCATGTTCTGATTGGTTCATTGTCTTATGTGTTTCTTAATTCTGTCTGTTCATTGGTTCCTTTGTTCCTTGTGTCACTTGCACATTGGTTGTCTTAGTAAAAAAAGTGAAGTGACGTGGCCAAGTATGGTGACCCATACTCGGAATTTGTGCTCTGCATTTAACCCATCCAAGTGCACACACACACCGTGAACACACACACGGAGCAGTGGGCAGTCATTGCTGTGGCGCCCGGGGAGCAGTTGGGGGTACGGTGCCTTGCTCAAGGGTCTCACCTCAGTCGTGGTATTGAGGGTGGGGAGAGCGCTGGACATTCACTCGACTCACCGACAATCCCTGCCGGACCTGAGACTCGAACCCATGACCTTTGGGTTACAAGTCCGACTCTCTATCCATTAGGCCACGACTGCCCCCCTTAGTCATGTGTTCTCTAAGTTGATGTATTTAAGCCTCTTGTTTTCCATGTTACTTTGTCATGTATTGGATTTATGTAGCTAACCCTTCTGTTGGTTAGTGTCATTGGCTATGTTTATATGCACCAATTTTCGTCAATCCGAATGAATTGAATCCGAATGCAGATCTGTTTACATGTACTCTAAACATTGCAATCTGATTCAAATATCCGTTTATATGTGTTTTATATACATTCCGATTAAAACTTTTGACTTCAAGCACCGACTTTAAAAAAACAACAACCTGTTTAACACGAGATACTATTATTCTCATTTGTTTCACCATATTTACAGCCACAAGAGAAATAACGGAATAAATTAAGAGAGTTATATACTGTTATCAGCATATTATGTTGAAATTCGTCTCTGAGAAAATATGCTCCATTAATGCAGCGTCAGGCAGCTCCGTCACTTTTTACTTTCAATTTCTGTAGTGAATACTGACCGAGGTTGAGACTTTTTCACCGGCATAACTCTTGCGCAAAGTTTACATGTTGCTTCTTGTGTGATATCCATTGGCTCCCCTTCTTATTTTAAAACGGAAAGATTTCCAATATTATAACGAAGGGATACAGCTACGCCATCTTTACAACTAAAGACTTGAACGTGAACTTGCGCACTGCGTAATGTGTGTCAACATTGCACTGTGCATGTGCCCCAGAGGCTTCTGAATACGATTGAGAAAGTAATCGGATTCAAGCGTTAACATGGTAATTTTTTTGCTGTTGGATCGGATTAGAAAAGGAATCCCCCCTTCCAATCCGATCAAAATTGCATTTGGATCGAGCTCAATCGGATCGATTAAGGTGTTTACATGAAAGTTTTTCAATCCGATTGAGCCGCCAATCCGTATACAAATGGATTATCTGGGTGCATGTAAACGTAGCCATTGTGAAGTCTGCTCCTGTTCAAGTCAAGTGGTTGCTTTGTTTGTTTGCTTTTATATAATTTTTTTTTTTTTCATTTAGTACTGCCCTTCGGAAGCAACAGATGATAGCCTACTTGCATGTTTCCCGGAAGACAAATTAAATACAATTTACCTTGATCTTCAAATTCCAAATGTTTTCATCCCCCATCTATTAATGCATCATGTTTTTTTTCTGGAGCATCAGTGAATGTTTGAACCTTTTTTAATAGTTGTGTTTCCCTGAACCTTTTTTAAAAGTTGTGTTTGAGTCCCTCAATTGACGGATCTCAAAATCATTCAGTCACTGTTGTAAGGGGTTCAAATATGCAAAAAAATGCTGGAAAACTGAAGAATCTGCAGGACCTGGAGATTTTTTTCTGAAGAACAGAGTTCAGTTTAACTGCTCAGAACAAACAAGAGACTCATGAACAACCATCACAAAACATTAAACAGTCGTAGATCATCCAGGTAACCACACACAGTATTAAGAATCAATGGTTCACATACTTATGAATGGGGTTATTTTAATAAATTCAGCTATTTTTCTTTGTCTTGTGGATTATATGGAAATATATTTTATGTAAAACATCTTACTCAGGACAGTAATAAATAAAAAAACATGCATTTTGTATTATCTCCCTTATTTTGTTAAAATTATTAACATTTTCACAGATTCTGCACGTGGTTCACATACTTTTTCTTGCAACTGTATACAGTATACTACAATTTACTATAGTATGTTACCATTGACAAGCATTATAAGACTGACAGACCGCAACGGTTGGAGTTAAAAAGCATCATTTGTGTTCTACTGAAGAAACAAAGTCACCTTGGATGCCCTGGGGGTAAGCAGATAAAACCACTTTTCTGTAGTTAGTGTAATAAATTAATAACTTTAGGTTGATGCCAAATTAAATTGTATTAATGAAAATTAACATTCAATTCAAGGTCAAACTCTGGAAGTCGTGAAAATTAAAGTTCTACAGGGTTTTAAATAAGCACCCCCTATTGAATAAACAATACTCCAATCTTTCACAATGTTATTTTCATTTATGAAAATTTAAATATGGTGTCTGCTCTGACAAGGGTTGTTTTTATGTGTGGTGACATACACTAACACAATTGTTTATTCCCAATGCGTTTAGAAAAAGAAGCTTGACCAGGTGCAGAAGGCAACACTCACCATCATTGCTATTGAGGAGGAAAAGGGAATTTTTTACCTTTTAACCCACTGGATATTTTGATTGTCTTTTAAGATGAGGTTATGCCCAACAATGTCTGGGTCAGTGCTCTGCCTTTGGAGTACTTACACTGTAAAAAAAATTCAGTGGTTTTTACAAAATCATTTTGGCAGCTGTGGTTGCCAGAATAACTTTGTAAAAAATACAGAACAAACTGTAAATTTTACAGTATAAAACTGTAATTTACAAACAAGAAAATTTGAATGTAAACCAGTAAATTCAACAATGCACACTACTACTAAAATCTGTTTTGTACATTTAACATATTGACAACCACGTTATAATGCAGATGGTAAAAGAGAAAGCCACATGAAGAATCAGAGTTCATCACAAGCTTTTCCACGAGCTGAAGTATATACTAATATATAGAAGGTGCAAAGAGTCGTTCACAAAAACTCAAAACACCATCATGGTAACCCACAACCCTTACATAATGCAATAAACATTCATTAAACAACACTCAAAAAAATTATACGTTGGATTTAATGATACGTTTTTTATGTCAACAGGTTAACATTCTTAATTTTGTCCAAAACCATTAAGTTGAATTATCCTAAAATTATTATCAAACAGATATTAAAACAAGTAATCCAGTTTGTTTGATTTGTTAATTTAGTGAGTGCATTCAAGTACAACTTTCACAACCTTTACAAAATCTTTACTCTGTAAATGCTTTTATTGTTAGATGTTAGCCAGAAGATGGTTTTATTTCATCTATAGCATGCCCAAAATTGTTGTTTTTATTATTAAAACAACTTTAATTGTTGCTAGCATGTCCTCAACCCAAGCACATGTTCTACACTTCACCACAATGGTAACCCCAAAACTATTAACATAACAGAAACTTTTAAATACCAACATAATAGAACAGTAAACATTAAAAAGTCTCTCCATTTTCTCATGTTGCTAAAAACTGCTTAAAATAACACTTTATTTCAACATTTACTCTCCCAGATCAGCCCCTTTGCAAAGCATGATGGGAAGTGAAAGTCCTGTTTGGTTGAGTCCTGGTTGAGTTTACTTGATTGAAACATGCTATTTTAATATGAAAACATCAAGTTAAGTCAAAAAGTTATTGTTTCAAGTCAGTTTAACATGAAGCAATTACATTTGAACCAGAAACCTGATACAATGGTGTTGAATCAAAATAAGTTGTTTAAATAAAGTGAACGGCATCAAAAAAATCATTTTTTTGAGTGAACAGAAGATGTAACATAAAACATAAAACCCTTATGTAAAATGATCAAAAAAAAAACTTAAGAAACATGATTATTTAAACAAAATACTTTCAAATGTGGAGTGTCACAGGGAATTGTGGGAATATCAGTTTACAGTTTTTGACTTTAAATTATACATTGATTTGTTCTATTTTACTTCTAAAAATTGTAAAATTTACAGCATTTTACTGTGAAATTACATACAATGTCTGGTAAGAGCTTTTACAGTTTTTCCCTGTATATAGTACGGGAACTTACCGTTAACCTATTTACAATTTTTTACAATATTTTACAGTTAAAATCACATTCATTTTTTACAGTGTAGTTCATACAGAAAGTGCTGTTGAATCTTAACTTTTTACATAAAAATTATCCACTCTGTTTCTGGTGGTGTTAGAACATAGTTATTTTATATTATTATTTTAATTTTACAAACTTTTACCATTTTAAAATTTAAATTTTTAAACAAACATATTTCCTTGTTTGTGCGGTCTTACTTTGGGGAAAAAAGTCTAAGATTGTTTTAAAGTTATATTTTTGACTTGACAGCCCACTGATTTTGTTTTATGCTTGAACATTTTGGGAAGTAAATGTTGTTTTTCAATAAATACTTTTTTTTAGTTTTGCTTAGTCTTATGTAACTTTATTACTTTGAGTTTGATTAACTTAAACCATTTAAAGCAATCGGTTTCCTAAAACCATTTAAGTAATAATATAGTTGTTAAAACTTAGTTAGATTTGTTACCTGAATTCAAACTGAATGAATAAAATAAACTTAAAATCTTTAACCCTCTACCGCACGCATTATGATAAATCTATAGAAAAAAAAAATTTGACTCTTTTTCTTTTCTTAGAATGGCTTAACTTGAAGTGCTGTAAAAAAAAATTTGGAAAAAAATATTTTAGGTACTTTATGATATGATACAATAGTGGAAATAACTTAGAATAAGTGTAAGTGTTTATAGTTAATAGTTTTCCTCAGAAATGTTGTTTGTATTGAATCCATTGGTGCAATTATAAGCTTTAGCAGTAAATATAAACAACACCTTATACTTATTTTCCAACATCTTGTGCTTTTATTTATTCCATTCTCTTTTGCTGAATAATGCTTTATATTCTTCGAATTTCATTAATTTTTTTGTGAATATTATTTAAATTGCAAATGTAGACAGTTAAAAACAAATCTAATACTGTTCATCATGTATCATAAAACATTGACATAAAACCAAAAACACTGCAGTTAATGAAAATTCAACATTACGCAATCTTATGAGAGGAAGGTTATGAACATGAACCCCCATAATCCTTGAAACTTCACCTTTTTTCTGTACGAAACATCAAAAAGCTTTTTTTTTTTTAAAGAGGTGAGGCACAAGTACACATCACATTTGGTCACATCACATACTTCACCCTAACAATACATTTACATCCACTTGGACCTACCTTTTTGAGACACCATGGCAGGCCAGTGGTAGGTCTGGGCCAGTAGTACTGGCTGTGGTGGCAGGTCTCTGATGTTGATTTAATCCATAATACAAATGCCATGGCAGTCCTTAACATACGACTAATCAACATTATATCACTAGCATTAACGTTGTTATTGTTACAGCTTAACAGACTGCAGCTGGGCTTTGCTAGCTAGCTAACCTATTATAATAATGTCATTCCATTATTGCGCAGTGTTGCCATAAGGCAACACAGACATTTTATCGATTTACCAAAAACTAATTTCATAACTTTTTTGAGTGGTGAATATGTCATCATAACTTACCTGAGATGATGTTAACAATTTTTTTGTGAATGTGACATCGGCGGGTCCTTTCAGCAACTACCGACAAGAGACGGCAGTCTGTCAGAAATCACGCCACAGAAAAAAAAATTGCATGTCATGTGACTTAACCAAAGCACATCATTGGCTAAACTAAGGTCTTCTCTTACCAACAAAAAAATGGAAAGGAAAGGAAATGAACGCAAAGAGTATGTTGCCATATGGCAACACTATGCGGTAGAGGGTTAAGTTGAGTTTACTCTTATGATTGACTAAACCAACTCTAAAATATAAGTGAATTTAACTCAATGTATATGAGTTTACTTACTTAAGTACTTATACATTAGTTTTAAAACTTAAATGGTTTGCGGAAATCGGTTTCCTCAAATGGTTTGAGTTATCGCAACTTAACGGGTTTTACAGTGTATAGGTAGACGTGGATCAGCAGAGAGTCAGCTGATGCAAGGTTGACTAACGTGACCTGCCAGAACTAACGCTATGCTTGATTTATGTCAGGACCACTATCATCAAAGATCCAGTTTAGATTGGTGGTATAGTTCTGTTCTGGCCAAGAGCTCCCTGCCCATCCATGCAGCCTAGCATGGATAAAAGCAGGGAGAGCATTGATGACCCCCCATATGCTGATATCCACCAAACACAAACTGACAGTGAAAAATCTGAAAGTCATTTTTTGCCATGTTGCCAATGCCTGAAAAGCTTAAAGCAACAAGCATGCTGCCAACAATAACCGAAAAGCCTTAAGCAACAAGCATGTTGCCCTTACCCATATGATTAAAACGAGTATGTCACCAATACCCGTGTAAGCCATAAGCAACAAGCATGTTGCCAACAACAACCGGAAACATTAAGCAACAAGCATGTTGCCCTTACCCAGATGATTCAAATGAATATTTTGCCAATACCTGAAAAGCTTAAGCAACAAGCATGTTGTCAACAACAACCGGAAACCTTAAGCAACAAGCATGTTGCCTGTGATGGTACGAGAAGTGGCTGCACAGAAGTGTTTAAGTTTACCAGTGATGAGTGGAGTTGATGTGCAGACGAGAGAATCAGAAGTGGCGTCCAAGGGTGATACAAATTTAATAAGAATTTAAGCGTTATTGGTTACGCTTGAACATGCCATTTGCTGAGATGGCATGGGGGAGCAGGAAAAATTTAAATCTTTTATTAATTTGATTTCTTTAGTTGCATGTTTATAGTACTTGGTTAAATTTGACTTTCTTTCAATTTAATTTTAAATGTATTTGTTTGATTCTATTTTGATTTGTTTGCGTTGTCTGTCAAATGTAATGTATGTTTTGTTGTAATGGGCCAATCTATTCCTTTATAAGCTGTTTGCCTTGTTCATTTGTTTGGTCAGTTTTAGTCTGTTTTTTTTTTTTTTTACCTTGTTTCTTTTTTATTGCTTAATTCATTTTGTTGCAACAAGCTTGAATTTGTAAGTTGTTTTCATGACTTGAGTTTAAATAAAGACCCATTACTTATGATAAGAGTTGGTGTTTCTTCCTCTTGACCCTTCGGTCCCTGACATTGCCCTTACCCAGATGATTAAAATGAGTATGTTGCATTGGCATATACCCCTTATATATAACCCATATAAGCCATAAGCAACAAGCATGCTGCCACAATAAACCGGAAGCCTTAAGGTGATGATACACGGGGCATCTTTTTGAGCAGTGTTGTCGTACAATGTTTCTTGGGCGCTTTCCCATTGAGAACGGGCAACAAATTTCGATCTAAAGTATCCAGATAGAAAATTGTTGCCCATTCTCAATGGGAAAGTGCCCAAGCAACATCGCTCTGCAGCATTGCCAGACAAAATTGCTCAAAAAGTTGCCCGGTTTATCATCACGTTTCTTAGCAACCTGGTGCACGAGAAGAAAGCAAGCAATTAAGCAAGTAAACATCGAAGTCAAGAGGGCACACACAGAAGTGTTCTTCTGATCATTCCAATGCAATATTTCTATATAAGAAATATAATTCAATATCAACATGATCAGGCTCTGTTTGCTTATGGTTTGTACATCAGCAGTCCAAGTTCCAGTTTCTTTTGAATGGTGAATACTACTACCACCTGCTGGTGTTGACAGTTATTTTCTCTCATGCAGGTGCAGATGTGCAAGCTTGTTGGCTGTAGTCTTGTGGTAAACTTTCATCCGTGCAAGTTTTTAATAATCTTTTTAATAATCTTTACTCAAAATGTGAAGATGGCTTCCCTTCTGAAATGGTATTCCTTCTCTAATGCGTCAGTTGACTACTTGGGTAAAACATCCTTAACTGCTCCCCTGCAACAGACAAACTGAAGTGAGCTAGAGATAAGAGATGGATATTTCCTCTTCAAATATCCTCTTCACTTGGAAATACATCACAATACTGAAGTAATGTTGGTGGCAACTTTCGGTTAATGCAGACTTAAGCAACAACATGTCACCAATAACAGCTGGGTAGCTTAATGCAACAAGTGTGATGCTGATACCTATATATTTTTAAAGGCATGAATATGTAAGAATTTCATTAAAATATCCAAATCACTAGAACAAAATTATATATTTTGTTGGCATGTGTAATTGCACTATCCCAAATGTTTCCAATAATGTTTAAAGGTGCCCTAGATTCAAAAATTGAATTTACCTTGGCATAGTTAAATAACAAGAGTTCAGTAGATGGAAAAGACATACAGTGAGTCTCAAACTCCATTGTTTCCTCCTTCTTATATAAATCTCATTTGTTTAAAAGACCTCCGAAGAACAGGCAAATCTCAACATAACACCGACTGTTACGTAACAGTCGGGGTGTACGCCCCCAACATTTGCATATGCCAGCCCATGTTCCCAACATTATGAAAGGGATTATACGTCTGGATGTGCACAGCTGAATCATCAGACTAGGTAAGCAAGCAAGGACAATAGCGAAAAATGGCAGATGGAGCAATAATAACTGACATGATCCATGATATCATGATATTTTTAGTGATATTTGTGAATTGTCTTTCTAAATGTTTCGTTAGCATGTTGCTAATGTACTGTTAAATGTGGTTAAAGTTACCATCGTTTATTACTTTATTCACGGAGACAAGAGCCGTCGCTATTTTCATTCTTAAACACTTGCAGTCTGTATAATGCATAAACACAACTTTATTCTTTATAAATCTCTCCAACAGTGTAGCATTAGCCGTTAGCCACGGAGCACTATCAAATTCATAACCAAATGTAAACATCCAAATAAACACTGTACTTACGCGATTAGACATGCTGCATGAGGAACACTTTGTAAAGATCCATTTTGAGGGTTATATTAGCTGTTTGAACTTTTTTTATGTTGTTTAAGGCAAGCGCGAGCTCTTGGGGCATGGAGCACGAGATTTAAAGGGCCACACACCCTGAATCGGCTCATTTATAATGATGCCCCAAAATAGGCAGTTAAAAAAAGAATAAAAAAAAAATCTATGGGGTATTTTGAGCTGAAACTTCACAGACACATTCAGGGGACACCTCAGACTTATATTACATCTTTTAAAAAGAAGTTCTAGGACACCTTTAAATCAAGAGAAATCCACCATTTTGACCAGTGAAGTGGTCCGTATCATCGTCAATGACACCATATCCACATTATCCTTGTTTGTCTGTTTTACTCCTGTAGAAACACAGTGTGCTTCCTCATTCATGAACATAATTTCTGCTCCTATTTGACTGATTCCATCAGCTGTGGAGGTGAAGACAACAACTTGATCAACTCTTAACCATTTTGATCAACTCTTAATGAGTACTGAGTGCTTGTCCCACTAAAACAGAGAGTACTGCCTGTGGGCACCACCTAGCTATGAAAATAATAATAATCATATTTTTCAAAACTACTGCTTGATCAACAGAAGATAGGTGTCATTTAGAAGCTTAGAGTCTGAACTTTACAATGTATGTAGCCAATTTAATTAACTCCTAAGTAGTGTCGAGTTATTTGCTAAAATAAAAATAAGTTTTCATAATTTATGATTTTTTTTTGTACTATGTACTGTAATATGTCAAAAACATCATACAGCTCAGATAGTCATGTGTCATATGTCATCTGAAAGGTCTCACAGAATAGGATACAACAAACATAATTGGGCTTTGTCTAAACTTGAGTGTTTTTATACATAAATCCCCACAAGACCCATATATAAATAATATATGGATTATAACCCTTATGTAATATTTCCACTCTTCATGAATTCATGAAACATGATCATTTTAAAAATGACCATTATGGGGGTGTCAAGGGCTAAACAAAAAGGCTACCTCGGTTCAAAATGCTGTTTGTAACTATTCATTACTTTATGCTATCACCAAGTTTCCTCCTGCCTTATTTCCTTCCTGAGTTATTGCATGTCAAATAAGATAGATATGTACAATTATAATTATCAGCAGCTTCTCAGCACGAGAATATCTAAATGGAAATGTGTTGTTTTCTAAACATGTAAAAAGTTTTCTATCAAACAACACCTACCTTTTGACTCTCCTTGTTATAGTTTTGGAGTTATGAGTCTTTACTTTTGTGTCACTCAGGGAAAAAAAAAAAAAAAAACCTCTAAAAATACCTTAAGGGCTTAAAGGGTTAAGCAACAAGCATATTGCTGACTTACAGTAAACAAAGCATGTTGGCAATATAATCAGATAAACAAAGAAAAAAGCATGCTTCCAATACCAGATGAGCCTTAAGCAACAAGTATTTTACCAATGTAACCAGATAAGCCTTAAACAACAGCTTAAGGACAAGCATCTTGCTGGTAACCAGATGGTCATCTTAGTTT
The DNA here is from genome assembly GCA_003731715.1 of Anabarilius grahami. Lineage (NCBI taxonomy): Eukaryota > Metazoa > Chordata > Actinopteri > Cypriniformes > Xenocyprididae > Anabarilius > Anabarilius grahami. Next base: position 6,306,613 of record RJVU01029436.1, read on the forward strand.
GCCCCGCAGTTCGCAGAGTCCTGTCAGTCGGATTTACAGCAGGTGAATTCATCAGTTTCTCCTGAAATATATGCAAGTAAGTGGCTGGTGAACTGGAAGAATAATAGAGTAAACTTTATACTAATAAACTTTATAGTTACTTAGACCCATTATGTGTGTTTGATATAAATAAATGTCAGCAAATTATATTTGAATGGATTGTTATTGCTGCTTCCTCTGATGTCTGACATCAGTGTGCATTTTATAAACTCTAAATGTATTGTTTTACTGATGCTTATGCTTATTTAAATGTCTGTATGTTTAAAAAAATTAAAAACAAAACATTACGTGGCTGAAAACACTGCATAGCTGTGATATATGACAAGAGCTGAGCGCCTCCGTCTCGCAGCCAAAGCGCAAAAGCACAGTTTGAATCTGGTAGTTATGTGACGTCACTGAACGTTCTAAATCCCATATGTGGGACCGTACGCCCAGGGGCACAGAAAAAAAAAAATCCCATATGTGGGACTATACCGCTCAAAGGGTTAAGACAGGTGTGGATCCTTATCTAATAGCCTATAGAAAGAAATAATAATAAAAAAAATTGAAAAAAAAAAAAAAGAGCCATAACATCCCCCCTTTAAAACTCTACCTTATACAATTTCCAAACCCAAATGTACCTAAAAATTATTGCAAGGTATAACCTTACTGAAGTTAACGTCATGTCTTTTAAACCATGACAACTTCCCCTTTCTCCACACCCATCTTAGTTTCAAAACAGTCTCCTGGTGCCTGTAAAAAGCAACATTTAAGGAATTGAAAATCAATAAAAGGAAAGAGAAGGAGGAAAGAATGGTCAAGAGACTTATCCTCCACCACATGATGTACAGGACAATGCGTCAACTAAGACATTGTCTACGCCTTTCACATGATGAATCTCCAAAGGCTGTAGGAAAAGGAACCAACAAATAAAATGCCGTTTAGGATTCTGCAGCGAGTGAAGAAAAGTAATGGGGTTATGGTCCATATAAACCACAGTTGGCATAGTCCCACAAGAATGGACCTCAAAATGCTGTAGGGCCCAAATCAATGAAAAAGCCTCTTTCTGTATAGTAGAGTCACTTGTCTGATTTGAACGTCCATGAAAAATATTTGATAGGGTGATTAAAACCGTCCACATCAGTCTGCAACAAAGCACATCCTGCTCCAACCTGACTAGCATCCACCTGGAGTTTGAATGGTTTATCCAGTTGAGGGGCTGTCAGGACAGGAGACGACGTGAGCAACCACTTAACATTCTCAAAGGCATTTTCACATTTAGGAGTCCACACAAATTTAGCCTTTGCTTGCAACAAATCAGTAAGCGGGACAACAGAAGAAAAGTTGGGACAAAAACTCCTATAATACCCAGCCATTCTCAAATCTCATCAATTCACGTTTAGTCTGAGGACTAGGAAATTTGTCAATTGCTATAACTTTAGCACGTACAGGTCACACTTTTCCCATCCCAACAACCGTGCCCAAATAAGTCGCAGTTGACTGTGAATGTTTGGCAGATGCCAAACTCAAACTAAGGTGTTGATCCCATGTGTTGATCCCACTGGCACTTGCCAGTAGCCTTTGAGCAAATCAAATTTACTGACAAAATTGGCTCATACAACTTGGTCTACACAGTCTTCATTCCTAGGCAACGGGTACAAGTAAGGTCTAGTTAGGATATTCATTCGTCTATAATCAGTGCAAAAACGCTGATTGCCATCAGGTTTTCCCACAAACAAGGTGAAGCCCAATCTGAAAAAGAAGGATTTGCCATGTTGTTTTCAAGAATGTAATTTACTTAAGACTCCATTTTCTGACGTTTGTCAAATGAGACACAATAAAAAACGTCTCCTGGACTAAATATGCAAATCTCTTACTTTTCCAATTTTTCTCGTCAATCCCCCAACCAGAACTAAACGTCAACGGAAACCATGTATATACTGATTTAGACTCTGTGGTGGCTCCTCCTGTAGAGCACCATCACACAGCTTTGCTATTGGTGTCTGTACACAATGTCCAAAGACTAAGTGATTAGGAATAAATCCCAAACTCTCCTGGATAACCTCACATGTGGCCAACAACAACCAAGGTAAACCTTCCTCCAAATCACCCTTTAACTCAGTACAATATACCCTCAACAAAGATTTTAAAGTCTGGTGAACATGCTCTAAGTCACCCTGACTTTCAGCATGGTATGCACTTGATCTGTAGTGTCTAATGCCAAGCTGTTGCAACACCTCTTGAAACATGTTAGATGTAAAATTTGTCCCCTGATCACTCTGAACAACTTTTGGAATTCCAAAAATTGATATAAACTGGGACAATGCTTTTACAACTGATCGTGTGGCGATTGAATAACAAAGGATATGCCACAGGATATCGAGTGCTCTGACACATCATTGTCAGTAGGTACACGCTACCAGACTTTAAAGGCGGTAGAGGCTCAACACAATCCACTAAAAGATGTTGAAATGGCTGTTTCATAGCAGGTATGGGATGTAAAGGCACAGGCTTTATGGTTTGATTTGGTTTTCCAGTCAACTGACAGGTCGAGAGGGATCTTTCTGAGCAGACACCCAAACCTGATGGAAAACAGAAGGCAAAGCAAGGAAACCAGACACTACCCTCTTAAGAGTTTAAAAGATCCTTAGCATCATTCAGTTTTGCATCATCAGTTGATTTTTTTACTCATTGCACACCTGAGTGCACATGACGCAAATACCTCTGGATACTGCTGTGAGATATCCGTCTCACCCAATAAAGCAGGACAAGTAGTAACCACAGGTGGAGGTGGAACATTACACCACACATGGTCACCAGCTAGATTATTCCCCAAAATAACTGAAACTCCATCCACTGGTAGAGAAGGACGGACTCCCATCACAACTGATCTATTTACTAAATCAGATTGGAGAAACATGTTATGCAGAAATACAAACAGTGTTTGCAATCCAATACCGAGAATCAGCACACCGTTTCCTGTATCAGACTCCTGTGAAAAAGGAAGAACAGATTCCAAAATGAATGATACAGATGCACCCGTGTTGCAAAGAATCTTAATAGGAACCTTCTCAGTACTTCCAAGCAGTGACACAAAGTAATGAAAGGACCAAACATCTCCATACACAGCAAAATTCCCAGAGTTAAATCAACTCTGCTCAGAAAACATATGATACTTTGTGATCAACAAAAACAGAAAAATTTATAATTTTGACGCCATTGATGAATCTGTGGTGGTTTCTGCGGTGGGGAAGAAACGTAAGCCATCGAAATGTAATCATTTACGTGAGATTAAGAAGATGAGGAACTCGATTTGGGAGGAGGAAAAATGCAGGAAGTTGCTTGTTCCTGGACAGCATCAAACATCTGTCACGGTCCCCAAAACTGAATCATGAACAGGTGTTAAAAGCCATTTGACCAAGAATGATTAATTCTCGAATCTGGCATTGCTAGTTTTGATTTTAAACACCTGAAAACAACAACAAGAACAACATGATTGTCAAAATCTGCACTGTCAGACAAGGATTTATCAGCTATACAGGTGCTGGTCATATAATTAGAATATCATCAAAAAGTTGATTTATTTGATGATTATAACTGACAACTAAGGAAAATCCCAAATTCAGTATCTCAGAAAATTTGAATATTGTGAAAAGGTTCAATATTGAAGACACCTGGTGCCACACTCTAATCAGCTAATTAACTCAAAACACCTGCAAAGGCCTTTAAGGTTTCTCAGTCTAGTTCTGTAGGCTACACAATCATGGGGAAGACTGCTGACTTGACAGTTGTCCAAAAGACGACCATTGACACCTTGCACAAGGAGGGCAAGACACAAAAGGTCATTGCAAAAGAGGCTGGCTGTTCACAGAGCTGTGTCCAAGCACATTAATAGGGAGGCGAAGGGAAGGAAAAGATGTGGTAGAAAAAAAAGTGTACAAGCAATAGGGATAACCGCACCCTGGAGAGGATTGTGAAACAAAACCCATTCAAAAATGTGGGGGAGATTCACAAAGAGTGGACTGCAGCTGGAGTCAGTGTTTCAAGAACCACTACGCACAGACGTATGCAAGACATGGGTTTCAGCTGTTGCATTCCTTGTGTCAAGTCACTCTTGAACAACAGACAGCGTCAGAAGCGTCTCACCTGGGCTAAAGACAAAAAGGACTGGACTGCTGCTGAGTGGTCCAAAGTTATGTTCTCTGATGAAAGTAAATTTTGCATTTCCTTTGGAAATCAGGGTCCCAGAGTCTGGAGGAAGAGAGGAGAGGCACACAATCCACGTTGCTTGAGGTCCACAGTCAGTGATGGTTTGGGGTGCCATGTCATCTGCTGGTGTTGGTCCACTGTGTTTTCTGAGGTCCAAGGTCAACGCAGCCGTATACCAGGAAGTTTTAGAGCACTTCATGCTTCCTGCTGCTGACCAACTTTATGGAGATGCAGATTTCATTTTCCAACAGGAATTGGCACCTGCACACAGTGCCAAAGCTACCAGTACCTGGTTTAAGGACCATGGTATCCCTGTTCTTAATTGGCCAGCAAACTCGCCTGACCTTAACCCCATAGAAAATCTATGGGGTATTGTGAAGAGGAAGATGCGACATGCCAGACCCAACAATGCAGAAGAGTTGAAGGCCACTATCAGAGCAACCTGGGCTCTCATAACACCTGAGCAGTGCCACAGACTGATCGACTCCATGCCACGCCGCATTGCTGTGGTAATTCAGGCAAAAGGAGCCCCAACTAAGTATTGAGTGCTGTACATGCTCATACTTTTCAGTTGGCCAAGATTTCTAAAAATCCTTTCTTTGTATTGGTCTTAAGTAATATTCTAATTTTCTGAGATACTGAATTTGGGATTTTCCTTAGTTGTCAGTTATAATCATCAAAATTAAAAGAAATAAACATTTGAAATATATCAGTCTGTGTGTAATGAATGAATATAATATACAAGTTTCACTTTTTGAATGGAATTAGTGAAATAAATCAACTTTTTGATGATTTTCTAATTATATGACCAGCACCTGTATATTACTTTGTCACGCCAGTATAGCGACACCCCTGGGTAGTTGCAATCAATTCCAATGTACTCGGCAAATGTGTTTATTTTAACCTTGCCGTGGCGCCACATACTCTTTAATAGGTAATGACAAATGGAGACATAATTAATTTATAACATTAACAAGATGATTCGTTGAATTCATTTTGGGAGCGATGACTGAATGTATTTTTAGTCAAATGCCTGTATATAAATTTAGTATTGACAAAGTTCAGAGGCTGTCATATATGTGAATCAACTTACTTTGTTGTGTATTTTCAATATGAAAAATATTTTGAAAAAAAAATTGTGTCATGGATTTATTGCATTTTGGGGGGAAAAAATTATACTTTTTTATAATAAACCTTTGAAAATCAAAATCTAGGTTTGAATTTATGTTTTTATAACCAAAAGATGCTATGTGAAAGTTTGAATCAGAAAATAATGGTTTTCATTTTGCCACTTTCTTGGTAAAGAAAACACATTTTTACTAAAATTAATCAAAATGGATTTATTGTGTTTTGGAACCAAACTCTTCATATGTACTCTGAGCAGAGTTGATTTAACTCTAGGAATTTTGCTGTGTGCTTGCAAAGTACCCCTGGATTCTCCAGATTATGTAAAATTTCAAGACAACAGTCAGAATTAATATTATCTGTCTGAACAGATGAAACAGTAAAAGCGGGCTTGGGTTCAGATTTAACATACATCAGATTTCCCTTAAGTGCTAAACAATCCTTCTTCCCTTTCTGTCCCTTTAAATGACAGTAACTACAATGGTCATTTTAAACTGTTCTAATAAGAACAACTCATGAAGATATTCACAACTACTTACACCTGAGGCAGCACACCAGTGATCTAACTGAATTTTGAAGTTTCTCACAAATTCACAATATGTCTGTTCTGCAGGTTTTCGCATGTTCCTAAATTTCTGCCGATAGACCTCTGGTTCCAGCTCATATGCTTTCAGTACAGCCTCTTCAACCTTATGATATTTTTGGCTATCACGAACACTTAACGAAGAATAAGCTTTCTGTGCCTTACCAGTTAACACACACTGTATATCAAAGTCTGTTCATTTTCTGGCCATTTCATAACCTCTGCCAAGCGCTCAAACAAACTGAAGAATGTGTCAACACCAGTTTCACCAAATTTGGGTAACAGCTAATATTGGCCACATCAAACCCTTTTTTAACAGAACTGGTTGAAACACTTGAACTGTCCCCCATCTTACCCTCACCAATCAGCTAAAAAAAAAGCAAAGCCTCAATCTCCAATTTACAAATTTCAATTTCACAATTAAATTTCGTCTTTTCTTTCTCTAAAAGCACTAGGCTAGTTATTTTCCATTTCTCAAAAGAGAATGTGGAATCAGTAACAGAAGGTTGTTCAGCGCTATCATCATCATCCTCAACAACATCAGGCTTACCAAGATCGAAGACCTCTAAATTAATCAGAGCTGCTTTAACAAAAAAATAAGTCTAACTTAGTAGCCATTTTTTACAGCAGAACTCGTAATCGTTCACTCGAAATTACAAGCACAATAAATTATGATTCCCCCTGCTCTCTCTCTCCTCCCTCCTAAAATAACTCAACCCTAGTCTCCATGCCTTCACCAAGAATTGAGTCTTTTTAAGCACTCAAAACGTCAGTTGTAAAAGCTCATGGAAAAAAAAAACAGAGAGACATAATAGCGTCACTGCTCTCAACTCAGCGTCAGCACGAAAACAACAAACTAAAATAAAAATATCAATGCAGTGCGTTGCTATAGCCTACCTACCGGGGAACATCACAAAAAATAAATATACATATATATAAAAAAAAGAGTTCGCTGTCAAATTACCTTTCTGCAATATTAGCTTACTGGGTACTAATAAACTTACTGATCAAAATCCTGCCAGAGCCACACCGTATACCATCACATACAATTTTTTTTATTAATTTATTTATTTTACAAACGTATACAAACAATACACTTACCATATTAAATATGGTCTAATTTTAGTTCCCACTTTCTCTTCACGACGCAATAAAGCACAAAGATGAAGAAAGTCCACTGTTTTAAGGACATCTCTTGCACACATTTTCCAATAACAAACAAAACAACCGCTATTTGCTAGCGCAAGCACGCTGAGCCGCACGCAGGTGAATCGAATACCGATGTCAAATACGCTCCGCCTACACATACATAGGCGCTAGTGCAAATTTAACAAACATTACGTTTTTTCTCACTAGAAGCTGGACCTTCCAAATTATTACAAAGACATTTGAGGACGAACTCTCAATTGTTACATTCCGGCTCAAGGAAGTAACAAAAGAAAGGGATCAGAGTCCAAAAATATATTAAACAAAAATATTTAAGTCTAGGGGGTTAAATTATAAAGTTAATAAATGAACAACAGTAAATAAGCAAACAATTAACAGAAAAACAAGGTGAAGGTCCAGTTCTGAAGCACAACTGCAGGATAAGGATAAACTCCTCCTTAAACAAAGGACAGACATCTTAAATACAGTCCTGAATTTAATTCAGGTGTGGATCCTTATCTAGTAACCTATAGAAAGAAAGAAAACAACAACACAATAAAAAAAAAAACTAAAAAACTAAGCTGTAACAATTTATAATGAAATATAGCCAGCTGTGACGTGGATGCTTGATTCTTGATATCCTTCTTAATGCGGGGAGTGCAGATCTCATTTAAAATTTATTCTTGAGGCAATCACATCAGTATAACTTAAGCAAGTCCATGTCAATAATGCAGTGATGCCAGAAGCAATGCTAACTCAGATAACTTCCAAATCAAGCATCTTATGATCAATGCAGCAAATTTGAGTGCTCAAGTTCATGAACAAATGAATTTGAATGAGTTGAAGACAATAAATGGGAAAACAAAGTACTTTGCTTTACTTATTTGAAAAATGTAACTTAGATATTTATATGTTAAATTTATAAGTAAAACTGTACATTACTATACTTGAAAAAAAGTAATCTGATTATGTAACTTGCGTTACTTGTAATGCATTACCCCCAACACTGTGTCTCTCCTGGTTGTATAGTGGTGCAGTAAATCTGTACTTTGTTGGAGAAACGTTAATAAACTTAGTATCTTGAGCAGCACAAACACAGTCCTGTACTTGTCAAATACTTCTGCATGCCTATATACTGAACCTGTAATACGCATGCACATGACGTCACCGTTTCCACAAATTCATGTTTTTGCGATTTAGATGGTGACGAAAACGGTATCATTTGCACTTTGAAATCCGTTTTCAAAAGCTTTCATTTTCCAAAACACTGTTGTTGTGTACATGAATGGCCAAAACATGTAAAAAGTTTTACATTTTTAGCTGAAAAAGATGTCATGTAAACACCCCCATAGTTTGTGGATCCTTGAATGCTTCACTGTTGGAGACTTTCATCTAGCAGATGACAGGCCAGCAGGTACACCCTTATAAACTCTGTACGCATCTGAAACCTCTTTTTCATGCAGAGCCAACTGTTGGATATATTTCTCTCTCTGTGCTGGGTGTTTAGTGGGGGTGTTATTCTTCTAATTGTAGATCTTTATTTGACAGGTTTTGTAACATATGTTGTGCATCTTTTAAATCTTTTGAAAGTTGATAATGTATGCACTATCCAGCTGTTGTAACCCAGAAGGCATTAAATGGCTCTCAGACCCTTTAATAAAACGGATTTCAACACTCATAAAAATGTCTCTATGGCATTACATAACAAAAAATATACAAATGATTACAGATATTTTCTCAGTAATAACTGTACTTTTGGAGTTATTTTTTGCAATGACAAATACCCAACTGATATTGTAGTTTTTTTTTTTTGTTTTTTTTTGTGGTTGTATGAAGTCACTCCTCAGGTTCACTCTCTATGCAGTTCAAATCAGCTTACTTACAGTATGTTTCACTTATGTTTTCTGTCTGTGCATTTAAGCGATTATGCCAGTGATATATATATTTTGGTAGGACTGTATATGAACTACTCATCTGTTAAGCATTAAACATGTTTGTTAATGTAATAAAGTAATTAAATTGACAATTATTTCCTCTCTCTATATAATGCCTCTTTCTCACCAAATAAACATCATTACATACTTAATACACCAGATGCAACTCACAACTGATTACAATTTGTACATGTTGAAATTCTATAACATGCATAAAAAACATACACAGGACATACACATTTTTGGGAGAAATTTATTCAACTTTCGACCAAACAGCCTCTTAAACGTCTACAAACAAAAAAAAAGTGCTCAAAAGGGCATAAGTAAACCAATATCCTTGAAAATGGTCCCTTCAATATAATTGATCAATAAAATAATGTTAAGTAAAATTAAATAGTCAAAGCATACTTGCACTGGACGTGCTGGTTTTGGCTTCAGGCATGTCCTCATCTCATATGCAAAACACCTGCGGTTCACAACTACCTGCTAATGCACTCTCATTTGTGTAAAGTAGCCTTGTTGACAAGTTTGGGTGAGTAAAGTCCTGGGTATACTTCGTTTTTTTCTTACGCCTGCGCTAGTGTACGCACACAGTCAAAAGCACAGCCTTTTAAAGTATACTTCATTTGACTCGTACCATACACAGGCGTTTGACACATGCGTAGTTTTGAACAATCTCTCGCCACGAGTTTCAACTCATGTAAATCTTTGTATTCTTTCATGCTAGAGTTGTACAAATGAGGGTACTTAATAACCCCTTATTGCACAATGTCTCGTCTATAGGCCTCCATCGTCACTGTAGCTTGCATGTGTTCCAGTTGTGTTCCGGTTTATGCACGTTTTCTTTGACTACCTTGTGAATCGACACCCCCAGGGCACGGGCTGGGGATTAGATAAACTAATTACTGCATGTGTGACCTATGCGTACAAGTACGCGCGATTACAAAAAATCCGACGGCAACTCCTCCGCTCCCTCATGGACGGCAGCCACCCCACCTCGTCCCAAGAGCACGGCATTGGGGTCTCAGTCCCACCTGTCACAAGGCTCCAGCACCACTGCCTCGGGCAGCCTCTCGGGGTCTTCACTCCCGCGCTGCCCGAACTCCGCAGCACAGCGATCCCCCTCAGCAGTGAGGGCTCTCCGACAGTATGTCCCTCCTTCCTCCCGGGTTTCGTTACCAATGTAACGTAGTTCGTAGATGTGGGAAGAAGGAGGCGGGAACCGGCGAACGTTCAACACAACTTTAATTCCAAAATAAACAAATACAAAACTAAAGTAATGCCGGCAGACCCTCGCGGATGTCTTCCGGCCACACAAACATAATAAAAAATAAAATAATATTCAGGCCTGGTCCTCTCCCGTCCTTCACTGTCGTTGCTCCTCCTTTTATGCTCCCGGAGCTCCTCTGTGAGAGACTCAAGGCCGGTGCGCCTTGCAGGTGGAGCTCGTTATCTCTCGATAAAAGACTTTAATGCGCACTTCTTGTACTGTTTTATTCAGCTCTTATGGTGATTTTCTGCAGTGAAAATGTACGCTTCATATTTTGAGTGATGTACAATAAAATTCATAAAGCTCATCAGTAAAGATTTGGCCATCATTCAGACGAGGTCGGGTACAACAGGCTTGTACTAATAGTGGATAAAAGCAAGATGACAACATAAGTTATAACTGCAATTAAACTTAACTATTGCTGTTCTATCTCCATGCAGCATATATTCTCTGGCTCTGTATGCATCATTTTCAGACTTCGGTTCGAACTGAACACCGCTACAGAGAGTTTCTGACATTATTAGTGTGTGAGATTGTTCTGTCACTGGAGCTAGGAGCATCATCTCTTGAAGCTCTGCCCTCTTAGGCAGGAGCAGCAGCTCATTTGCATTTAAAGTGACACCCACTAAAGGCCCTATTTTAATGATCTAAGCACATGGTCTAAAGTGCATGGAGCAAGTGCACTTAGGGCATGTTCGAATCTACTTTTGCTAGTTTAAGGATGGGAAAAATGGTCAGCGTGCCCGGCGCATGGTCTAAAAGGCGAATTCGCTATTTACATGGCGGAATTTGCAAGCGGAAAAACTGAATGCTTCTCTAATGAGGAAACGGATCTGCTTGTGCGCGAGGTTAAAGTGTGTGAGCAGACCATCTACGGAAAAATCCGAATTCCACCAAAGCATTTTTATCTTTATGCACACAATAATAATCTTTGACATTGTAATCCTTTTATTTTTAATATTTGGCATGTTTGTGTGCTGCTGTGCATCCCTGTGTGTGTAATAAGCAGAGTGTACGCCAGTTTTGCACCTGCATATAGGTGCATATTATTAACACGCTCTTTAAATAACAAAACAAATATTGACTTTAGACCAGGTTTCAGTTGGTCAGTGACGCAGTCTATTTCAGTTGCCTCAAAATAGTAACATACCAACAATGCAACTGAACACACCTCGTTTTCAGACCAGCACGCTCATGGGCGTAAAAGCATTTGCTATTTAAACAACGTGGTGCAGGACGTGAAAATGATAACTGCGTTGGGCTGAAACTAGCAAAAAACACTTGCGTCACGCCTGGCGCGTGTATGATAGGGCCCTAAAAGTTTTTGCTCAACCCCAAAAAGTGGCAATTTTAACATGTTATAAAAAAATTATCTGTAGGGTATTTTGAGCTAAAACTTCACATACGCACTCTGGGGACATCAGAGACTTGTTTTACATCTCTTAAAAAGGGGCATAATAGGTCCCCTTTAAGTGCAAATGCCACTCCACAGTGATTTATTGGTTAATTTCACCATGCAGTCACATGTAAAGAAAAGGTCAGATTTGATGGATTCACAGAGTTCGGAAGAATCACTGATGGATCTGATCGCGACAAACAGTAATGCTAACTATCAGGACATACTAACACTATACTAAGTTTAAGGTTATGGTTTAGGATTGGCATGTACTGATCATAAATTTAATGGTAAAAAATAAATAAATAAATAAAAATGCTATGGTAAAAATTGGTTAACGTTAAGTTCCCTTACTATCTATATATGGTAAAAACTGTAATAAATCAAATGGGACATTTCATGTAATGAAATTTACAGTTTCACATGATTACATTTATATTTTTTGTGAAACATAATGGCTGTTCTTCATCTGTGTCCACCATGATTCTTTGAATGACAAGTCCCAAACTCAAATTCTGGATTAAAGAAAATCCAGACTTTCCCACTTGTAAATATATCATTTTCATGTGCGCTCATCTTGTAAATCCTATCATTGTGACGTGACTTGAAAGCAGTATGTTCTGCATTGGTTGAGCTTTCTTAAGGATCTGTATAAAGCACATCTGATGCACATCAAGTGTGAATCACGCTGTGTAATCAGCAGCAGAGAGAGGAGAACCCCACAACCGCCCTGCTGCCCACCTGACAGATGATCCTAGCCCCCGTAGACATCCTGGGACAGCTGAGAAGTGCCCTGTTCATCTTCCTATGACTCCCGCACCTTCCAACAGCAGAAGCGGAGCTTGATGAATTGGTTCTTTCCCAATGCGGATGAAGGCGGCCTCTTTTTATGGCCAGTATTGAGAGCCAAGTCTGGGCCAAGGAAGGAGGGGGGCCAGGTTAAGGTGAGAAGGCGCTAATTAATTTCAGTCTTGGCCAGGTGACCGGCTGGATTCCTGCTTGGCCAGACGTGAACAGTGGCAAGCACTCCAGGGTCACGAGGTCAGCGGTGGGAAACGGGCCAGACGACGAACAAGAAAAGGTGAGTTTCCTCCCTTTTGTCTTACTGAGACTGATTTATAGTCCACTCCATCAGCATGAACTGCGTTTGGCATTCCCAGTCCTGCCAGAACGGCCCGGCTCACGGCTGTGATGTCTGTATCTGGTACCAGAGTGGAGATGGCGCTCAAGGGGCCACAGTGAAGCCCGACACCTCATAGGCAGGGAGGGCCGCGGGGTGTCCCGTGACAGTCTTCAAAGACTCGCTCTGGCCAGGCACTCCATGACTGGCACTTTTATGACTTGGCAAAAAAAGAGCCGCTGTCAGGAGAGGATATAGCACTCTTCTGTAAAGTTTAAGGTGTGCCTGATTCACGGTCACTGTCAGGGCCAAGACACAAATACTAGCAGCTACACTCAAACCCCAAAGCCATGTGTTGGCATATACAACCCAGTCTAACAGAAAACAGACCGTTACCATGTTCAGATTTCTGCTGAAGTGACAGATGTACAACCGCTATTCTGTCTTTTGGAAATACTCAGACCTCAGGAAATCTGAATGAACTTTCAGACATTTTAAAGGCACAGTTCATACAAAACTCTAAATATATTTATTCATCCTCATGTTGTTCCAAACCCATATGCCATTATGTCATTTTGAATACATTTTTAAGAAGGTTCAGCCATCTCATTTGAGGGACCAGCACTGTTTTGAAGAATTGTCACAAACAGTGTTTTGTTTTTTTTTCTCACCAAATTATGACAGTTTATGTCTGTCCAGTGCCAAAGTAGCCTGCAGAAAGTACAGTGAAAGCACTGCATGCCATAACCAAGAGCAATGCACCAGTATAAAAAATAAATTAGCAGAATTTTCATTTTGGGGTGAACAATCCCTAGGAAAGTTCAATAAGAATCACAGCTGATGAAGTCAAATTTTCAACTGTCTATGTCTGTCAGCAATATCAGACGACTCCTTATAATGGATAATATGCTGTGCAATTATATGACAGACGAGGTACTGTGCTTGATTAACTTTGATTGCTGGCCCATTATCCAGCAAATAACAGCTGATGTGGCCATTAGGGAAGTTAGCGAGACACAGCTTTTCACCTTTTATTTTTAGACGTTTAAATCACATCTCTTAAACACCCCGCAATTATTGCTCAACACGTCAGAACTTAAAATGCAGTGGCTCATTTGGGATTTATTTAATTGTTTGTTTGTTATTTATGTTCATTTATGTCATGTTGTTTTATTATTATTTATTAGTTGGCAAGTTGGCATAAACGCCCATGTGACAGTCCACATTATCTAGTGATATCTAAGAATGTTCAAAAGAGCATCCTTATGGACCCAAGTGTCACTAAAATCAAAATAATTCCATGGTTGGCTTAATATAACTAAACAAATTCCTAATAAATTACTGATCTTTATGCATAAGGACCTTGTTAGAATGTGTTTTTGTCTATGAAGTTGGTCTTCAGACACGGCTTATTGCTTTTTATAAGTTGTGTTTTACTCTACTTGTCTGTGCCCATATAAAAGTGTGCCACTCACTTGAAGCAGTCACCATTAAATTTTACTGTCACAGTTACACTGTCTCCTCTATCCAAACATCTCTAAGTTAGTGCCCAATAAATTCAGCTTCATAACATTCTCTAGGCGGACTCTGACACCTGCTGGACACACACTGAAAATGTGTCCTTATCACAAAATTCCACTGACATATTTATCTCCTTTAAAATGAATATCATCAGTGCCCACAGCAGAGGGTTCAAAATCTGGGGGTAGCAAGCATTATAAACAACAACAACAACAACAATAATTTTAATCTGCAACCCTGTTACCTATTCAGCTATATTTTGACATTAAGCTTTTTTTCTAATTTATGTTTATGTAATTTTTGTTTATTATTGTGTTAATATTATTATTATTTAGTTATGTTTAATATTAAAATCATATGTCCCAAATGTTGTATAATCGCCTAATAAAAATTTACCTCGTATAAAATAAAATAAAAATAGCAAAATAAAATGAACAAATAAATAAATTAAATTAAATAATACAGTAAATCATGAAAGGAGTCAGTGCATTGGATTTACATGATTTAATCATGTACATTGGTTCCACATGTTACTTTAATGTAACTTTCTTGCAGTTTAGAACACAATTTGCTCATGTAAATTCAACACAATGGAATTGTTACACTTATTCAGTTGTGTTTGTTCTTAGTTCCATTTTCATGGACTTTTAATTTGTTTTCCTTAGTCAAATGTGTTCCTTTGTTTGAGTTTCCCATCACTCATCAGTTTCCATGGACACTAATCGTCATCACAGCTGTTCGTCATTTAGTTAATCACCATGTGTATTTCAGGTAGTTCCTCACCTTCACTCAGTGTTTCTATGGTCTCGTTTAAGTTTGCATTTGTCTAAGTTGCGTTTATTCTGAACCTTCTGTGGTTTACTGTGTGAATTTTTATTAAACTCTGTGTTTTGAGTCATTTTCTTCATCTGTCTGTCTGAAACCAGTGCTAACTGGAATCAATTGTTCTAAGGGACCAAATAAAATAGCTTCAAAGTGATTTGTTTTTGTGTGTGTGGTTTTTTTTTTTCCTGACACGACTATTTTTCTTGGATTTGACATAACGTGTCAAGAAAGGAGGCAGACGATGACTTTCTTTTAATAACGAAAACAATAAAAGAAGAGAGGTCCAGATACACAAATTCTTCTTTTCAGCATGCTTACGTTACGCTTTTTTTTTTTTTTAATTTTTAAAGGCTTCCCTTAAAGTCACATACACAATACTCTGACACCTCACCCTTTTAAGAAATTTGCTATAACATTTTGTTACACGAGAAATTGTATCAAAGATTACAATGAACATAGTATATTATCTCTACATACATTAGAACAAGGCTGTTTTAAAGATTCAACTTATGCTCTCTTAAACAATCACATTCCCCAATTTACAGAATTTAACTGTATGCTGACTTACATAACAGTCATAATGTTTCTCACATTTACTAACATTTTATTCACTTTCACTTTACTTAAACGACTAACCTTGACATTTGAACAGTCTGTTAACCACAGTTCTTACTGTATATCTTTCAAGTAGTGTATTACAAATTCAGTTTCTCAACTGGTTTACTCACTCTACCAGACCTTGTTACCCTCCTTCCTTCACTAGTCTGTGTAGGCAGCGAGTCATTTGCTTGGACAGTGTCATCATAACACTTTGTTTCTGAGTGCCCTGTTGTTTCGGCATCAGCACTGCTCTCAGAGGGACTAAGTTGTAAGTGATGGCGGTTTCGCCTTTTCATTCCATTGCACTTTGTCCCATTACAATCGCTGGAGTCCTCCACCGTTTTTCCTCATCTAGGTTAACAAGGACTGAATCTCCTGGCCTCAACGGAGGTAAGTTTCTCGCTCCATGCCTTCTATTAAAATAGAATGCGTGTTGTTGCTTAGCAGCATCATCTTGTCTCAGTATCAGTCTCTGATCCGTCCACTTCGGAATAAATTTGCGATCGAGGGTTGGTAACCCAGGTGAAAAAAAAAGTACATTTCTATAATATAGGCCTACTTAAAGTGCTCTATTTTCGTGCACTAATTTTGTACTTAAGAAGTACTAAAGATGAATTTTTAGTATATTAAGGTCATCTTAAGAACATCTAAGTGTACTCAACTGTGCTATTTTGAGACAGCATTAAATATGAACTAAAATGTGCTTCTCTGTATTTAATCTCTGTATTTAAAAAATGTATTTAGATGCCACTAGTGGTAACTAAATATATTTTTTAATACAGAGATAGTGTATTAAAAGCACATTTTAGTTCATATTTAATGCTGTCTCAAAACAGCACAGTTGAGTACACTTAGATGTTCTTAAGATGATCTTAAGATGAATTTAAGAAGTACTAAAGATGAATTTTTATTTTTGCACGAAAATAGAGCACTTTAAGTATATTATAGAAATGTACTTTTTTTTTCACCTGGGAATGTATTCCTGAGTCTCCGTCCCATCAAGAGCTCTGCTGGACCTCTGCTGGACTCACTCCAGTTGATGCATGTGGGGTCGTTCTGTAGCTCAGCAACACTAATACTGGGTCTTTTTGCCGTAAGATGACTTTTGCTGACGTTCTGCATGTCCATTGCTTGAGGGGTGATGTGGGCTTGATGTTACATGCACAAAATCAAACTCACAGCTAAATGACTGGAATGTTTTGCTTGTGAATTGAGGGCCATTATCCGAAACGACTACTTATGGGATGCTGAATCGTGCGAATGTTGCTTTGAGCTTGATGACGACTTGTTCAGCTGTGGTGTTTTATATGTGTAGGATTTCCAAGAATCTGGAATAACAGTCAGAGAGTACAATGTAGTTTTTCCCTTAGTACTCACATAAATCTACCGCCAAGCGCTGCCATGGTCTATCAGGTAAGGGAGTTGGGCTCAGAGGTTCTTTTCTCTGTGTTTTTCTGTGTTCGCAGCAGAAATTGCACTTTTCAATTTTCTGTTTTAGTTCTGAGGATAGTCCTGGCCACTATATGGATGTCTGTGCTCTCTCCCTACATTTGGTCAAGCCCAGGTGTCCTTCATAAATTTGTTCGATAATTTCTCCTCGAAGAGACTCTGGTATAATGTCTCAGACAATTCACTCTTGAATGCATGAAAGTCTCTTACCAAGGAGTGTATATCTCAGGCATGTTCAGGCCATCCAATTCTAATTAAGTGCTTCACTCTCAGCAATTTCTCATCTTGTTGCATTGCATCATGAATTTATTTTTTTCTTTTTGAAGCAGGCAGACAATTGTGTTGACATAGCAGCTGGCGTCCACTTCGGTGGTGCTGTCCACAGTGCCGCTTTGTGGGCTTCACGATAAGATGTCTGCTATAACAAGTACCTAGAACATACTCAGCTGTCACATTGAATCTCATTAGTCTGAGTTAAAGTCTCTGACATCTGATCGGTACATTGTCCAAATCTTTACAGTTTATCAAACGAACCATCGGCGTGTGGTCTGTAATGAGTTTGAAAAGCCCCATTCCGCTCAGATATTTGCTGAAATATTTGCATGCCCAGACTCCTGCGAGACACTCTTTCTCTATCCGTGCGTAATGACGTTCAGCACTAGTGAGGGTTCGCGAGCAGTATGCAACAGGTTTCCAGCAGTCTCTGTGTTCCTGGAGTAGCACTCCTCCCAAGCAATAACTGCTTGCATCGGCAGATACGGTGGTTGGCTTCTCTGCGTCATAAAATGACAACACTGGCGATGTCATAAGAGATTCCTTTAGTTGTCGAAATGCTCACTCCTGTGCTGAGTCCCAAGTCCATGCTGTTTCAGTTCGTAGTGGGCCTACCAGCATTGCCAGGTGGGATATATTTTTCCCATGTATTTAATCATCCCCAGCACTGTACATTCTTTGCAGCCAATGCATGTGCAGTCATAAGCACGCATCTCAGAACACAGAGGGTTCTTCTCAATACTCAAATTGATTCTTCGTTTCCTCGCTACATCCTCCAGTCTGTGACCTGGAAACCGATCCTACTCAGCCATCTTGAAGGACATCTCAATTCTCTCATTGCACAAGGAGGCGAGGAAAGAGGAGTGAGGAAGCTTCCTGGAGTCACACAGGTGTTTCCTTCCCTCGCATCCTAAGGGGGTGGAACTAAGACAAGAGGAAAGTAAGGAAGGAAAGAAAACAAGGATGCACAAATAAGAAATGAAAAGCACCCTCGCTGTTCTATAACTGTAATGAGTAGGATATTATGCAGGTGGCAGCAATGGATTGTATAAAGTTAAGTGCATTGGCTAAGGAGAGGGGTGAGAATTTGTATGTGATGGGTGTTCCGCATGAACACCAGCAATCCCTTTCTCTTGATTTGTTGTCTATTGAATATGTAACCTGCAGCTACCCGTTTATGACATAATAGCTATGGTACATGTAATCAATTAATATTCAGGACCAGATATCAGAAACTGCGAAAACGCGAGTAAAACAAACGATAACACTAAAGGTTGGGCTCGAAAGTGTTTCTTACAACTTGTCAAATAAACCTAAACCATGGATATTGACATGCAGCCAGGAAATGCGTTTTACTGACATTTATATGTTCCTGATTTCGACGCTGGGGAAATACATAAAGCAAATCTGCCTGTGAATATTTTATATAACTACAATATAGGTAGGTTTAAATCTGAGTGATCACTTATATCAATGTTATATATATCGTCATATCGTCCAGCCCTAAAACTTGATTGGTTTTTGTCAGTGTTTATTTAAAAACACCCAATTATGCAGAATATAAGATGATAAATATTTAATTGATGAGTTGTCAACAATATATAACAATACAATATATACAGTATGATTTTACCTCAAAATCCAACATTTTGACATTTTAACTGCAAATCCATGTTTCTCTGCCTGGAGTCCAGTTGTTTCTGTGAATTGCAGCGATCCATTTTTTTCTGTAGCTTCCTGCAGTCTGTAAAAATATACCTCAGATTTCTTGTCAAAGCTATTTGTACAGTCAATCGCAAAGCTCATTCCCGTTTTGGATGTGTTTTGTGTGTTTTTCGTGGCATTCACGCTGAAAACCAATGCTGCCATTCAGTCTTTGTGCCACTCAGTGGGCATGACCGCAGTCATAACGGCCGACGGTGACGTCATGTGCATACCCTCTATTCCTGGAGGGCCACAGCTCTGCACAGTTTTGCTCCAACCCTAATCAAACACATCTGATCCAGCTAATCAAGGTCTTCAGGATTACTAGAAACTTTCAAGCAGATGTGAGTTGGAGCTGATTGGAGCTAAACTGTTCAGAGCTGTGGCCCTCCAGGAATTGAGTTTGAGACCACTGAATTAGATGATTGGCTCGCCATGTCCAAACCACAGACGGAGCATCCATGGCAGGGACAGATCAGGATTCAGTAGGGCAACAGCTCAGATGAAACAAGAAATAAAAGAAAAACAGAAAAACCCGGCCTTGCAGAAACAAAACCAAAAATAATAATTATTCAGCTGTTCAATAAACTGTTTGAATTAAATCAATTGTCCTTTTCATTACTCAATTTCCTATACACTTAACATACATGCTAATCAACCACATGTACGCTCTTAGTACATTGAAACCTATGTACACAGCTAGCAAAGCTAGTGTCACATGAAACATATTTCTTCATAAATAACTACTTCAACCAATATACATATTCTGAACACAGGGTATCCATGGGGCATTACAAAGCATTAAAAGTCATTAAATGGATTTTGTGAAAATTAAAGCCTTAAATGGCATTAAAAAGCATAAAATTGTATTCCTACAGGCATTACATTTTTTAGGTAGTTTTGAAGAAAAATAATACTACCAGTTTATATTGAATATAGACTTCATAATTAATAACTTTGATTTGCTGTCACAAAATATGTACATTGGTGTGACACACACACGCCGTTTTGGACAGCGGCGGACTGGGCCCTGGAGACGGAAGGGTGCTTCAGTGTTGCCAACTTAGCAACTTTTCAGACACCTTTTCGACTTTTTTCCAAGAAAGCCATTGTGACGAATATACTTATTAACCTGATCTAGCTTCCGAGACCCCTAGGTACTGCCGCATGAGCCCGAGATTTTGCTTGCTCTCACCTCTCTCTCTGTGAGCGGCTGAGAGGAGCATTGCATGTGCATATATGTGCAAATAAAATAGATACTATTGCTTCTAACCTGAGTGATCATTTTATGTGTACATATAGCCAAAATCACAGCAAATGTCTTTATCTTATGTGTATGGTGATTTTGTCAGACAACGTCTCGATTATAAATCAGGATTTTAGCGCTGGTTTAACATGTCAGGGCTCGACACTAACGCTTGTCAGTTAGTCCGGGATAAGCGTACTTTTTGAAGGGGCAAGTGAAAGAGAATTTTACTTGCCCGGCCGGACAAGGACCTGATTAAAAATCAGTCAATTCAACAAAAAAAAAAAAACACGAGAATGACTGATTTTATTAAATTTTTACATTTACTGTAAGTGGCGATCGATAGTGGATGATAATAGGCTGTAGTATAATTTACTGATGATAACAAGGTTGTGCTGTTGAGGCTCACGCAGCATCTCAAGGAGAAGTGGACACATGAGCGAAACACACAAAAATAAACTACTGCAGTAAAAATTAAAAGTGTGAAAGTTTTTATAACTTGATACAGTTAAGCAAAATCACACGACCAAGAATGCTGTTTTCCTAACAGGCTACCATCATGATTAAAAAACGTGACACTGATTTCATACAACAGTTCAGTTAACAAATAGTTCATATTAAGTCACTTACATTTTATAAGGAACGTTGACTGTTTTTGTTCTATTTTAGCAGCAAAAATAGTTTCAAACAAAACTCACAGCAGAACCATAGCGTAGCGACACTCACCCTGCATCACAATGTGCATACTAACCGCCCTAAATAGTATTGAATATTACCAATGTCACATACTATTTAGGATGGATAGAATGCACATTGAGACGCAGGCTCAGCCTTGGTTTCATTACTGAATGATTCAGCGTTTTGAACGAATCGGTTGAGTCAAATATTCAATGTCCCATTCATAAACAACTGCCTCATTCTTGAATGAATCAGCCATTGGAATGAATCGTTTAATGAATGACTCACTTATTAAGACGGTTACTTGACGCCACCTACTGGTGTTTTAAATACATTTTTAAAAGAATAATTTTCTCCCCAATATTTCTTACAAATGTCATAACATTATTTAATACAGCTGCAATGTTTTTTTTTTATTATTATTGTAAATTTGTAAATGATTTAATTTGATTGGTAACATCCCTTAGTGTCTTATTACAAATAAATTTATTGATTGAATATAAGAATTTAAAATGAAAGATGAATCATACATTTTACATGAATCATACAAGATGGGGGGGGGGGTCACAAATCTATCACAAATATGCAGATTTAAATATGTCAAAGCTGCAATATTCTGAAAGGATATTGCTTCAGAAATTTTAAATTTATATTTACACCACAAAAAAAAATTCTTTTTTTTTTTCGGACAAGCAACTATTTTACTCATACAAGTGAATGACAAAGCTTAATGTCGAGCCCTGTATGTAGTCTTAACGGGCCACGTTTCAGTCATCATTTCATGTTGAATTTGAATTTGGGATTTTCCTTAGTTGTCAGTTATAATCATCAAAATTAAAAGAAATAAACATTTGAAATATATTAGTCTGTGTGTAATGAATGAATATAATATACAAGTTTCACTTTTTGAATGGAATTAGTGAAATAAATCAATTTTTTGATGATATTCAAATTATATGACCAGCACCTGTATCTTATATATATATATATATAGCATTAAAAATAGGCATTAAAAAGCATTAAATTAGATTTGATGAAACCTGCAGAAACCCTGGAACAATTAAATATTATTAATACAGTTATTATAAAAATAGAGATTAGATGTTTTTCAAATGATATCTCTCCATATTTCAAAACCACTTCATACAAACATTATAGCGAAAATGGTACTCCCCAAGGAAAAGGTAAGTGAAAGAAGAAAATAAAATAAAGTTCTCTTTTGATTTGGCCTTAATCCAAATTGTGTGCGTCTTCTTTCATGTACATGTCTAACTTTTCCCATTCGTCTCAATCTCCCTTTCCGTCGTCTTCTATTACCCTTAAAGCGTGACTTTTGAGGATACTTTTCACAAAAATAATCTATTCTTAGATTATTTAAATTCTCTTTGAAAGCTATGAACACAAATGCACTTTCTCGTGACAGTCTGCGTCTTTTTCTTCTGCGTCACACTCTCTGCTGCTCTCATTCAGTTTTTTCCGCACTCTACTGCGGAGGTGGGACTAACGTCCGACCTCATCCAATCAAAACTTTAACCAATTTCTTTTTCTAGAGTTAGATTTATAATATAATGTAAATTAACTTTAATCTGCATTCTTTTCATATTAATACTAAAGAGATATTAATAAAAATAAAATATTTTATAATTACTAGTGATCTAATCAATGACCTGGGATGCACTCTCCCCTCCTGAATGTATGCAGGTCCCTCTGCATCTGAGGTTGAACGGTCACAATGGTAGGTGAATCGCTAGAAGGTTCCAGGTTCTCTTCCAGCTAATTTGTGAGCACTGGTCTCAGGCTTGACAACAAAGACTGGATCACCATACTGAGAGGATATCCCAACTGGGTATAGTGAAGTCTTTGGGTACGTCTTAGTCCTCCCACAGGTTCAGTTTCTTCATTCTTATCCATTTTAGGAGTTCCAAAAATAGCACTTTCTTTTTGTGAAGAAACATTTTCCCTTCCATATTTTCCATTTTAATTTTCTGCTGATTTGTTATGATGACCAGCGAATTCCTCTTGATCATTTTCTCTTTCAATTTCTCCTTCAGATTCATCTTCCAGATCTTCATCAACAACTTCAGCTTCAAGTAAGTCCAGAGAATTCCTTTCCACAGGTTCAGTTAAGTTTGTGTCATTAACAGGGTGTTCCTGAACATGACATTTCCCATCCTTCTCTGACACAGCTCCAAAGCAGGTAAGTTTACAGTTCTTCCACTTCTGGTAGAAGCAACAGGGTTTGTATTTGACACAATTCTACTTTAAATTTCCAGATCGTCAGATTCTGAATGCTCACTTTGGATTTCAAATTCCTTTGGTCCTTTGGCAGAACTGGCTTTGGTTCTGGGTTTCCGAGGTACTTCTTTGGTAAGTGTCTCTTCAGATCTGTCTGTCTGCAGGAATCCACATGGCAGCAACAAATCTCGATGTAACGTTCTAAGGCAGGGGTAGGCAAGTTTGGTCCTAGAGAGCCGCTGTCCTGCTGAGTTTAGCTCCAACCTTAATCAAACACACCTGAACAACCTAATCAAGCTCTTCAGGATTACTAAGGCTATAGGCAGCTGAAGGCAGATTTTTTCAGGGTTGGAGCTAAACTCTGCAGGACAGCGGCTCTCTAGGACCGAACTTGCCTACCCCTGTTCTAAGGGGTCCCTCCTTTCCTTCAGGTTTGACCGTATAAAACAGGTAAGTTACCAGCCTTCTTAGTTACAACGTACACATCGGGTACCCATTTATCTGCTAGCTTGTGCTTTCCTCTTATTCTGACATTTTTTACAAGCACACGGTCACCCACATCCAAGACAGAGGCAACAACATGTTTATCGTACCTCTTCTTGTTACATGCTGCTACTTTAGAAGTGTTTCTTGTTGCGACTTTGTAGCTCTCCTCCAGTCGATTTTTGAGGTTTTGCACACACTTTGAGTGGGATTCAGGCTGACTGTTGACTGGTAGCCCAAAAGATATCAGATCACAGGTCACAGATATCTCTTATTGCTTCTGATGAAACAACTGCTTGTGGGGTATCTGTCAAGTGATGGTAAGCAAATTGCCTGATTCTTTCCCTCTCTTTTCTCATTTCCAGATCCAAGGAAAGATCTTAACTCCTTTAGATTCTTCAGTCTTGGCCAAGTTAAGAGCTTCTACTTTTGAAGGGTCAGTTTCCACTCCATTTTGGGATACAATGTGGCCCAAGTATCTGACAAATGTTTGACAGAACTTACACTTTTCCGGTGAAAGCTTTAATCCAAACTCTGAGTCTTTTGCGTACTTGCATCAATCTCGTCTCATGTTCTTCCAATGTTTCAGAGAAAACTATGAGGTCATCAATGAACAAGGACTTCTTTACGGTTTAGGTCTCCCATACAACGCACCATTAGCTGTTGAAACGTGCTAGGTGCATTGGTGATTCCTTGCGGCATCCGGTTAAATTCCCAGAAACCTAGTGGGCATATGAAAGAGGGTTTCTGCTTATCAGACTCTTCCATCTAAATTTGATAATAGCCTGACAAATCCATCAAAAAATTCATCAAAGCCTGAAAAAATTCATCAAATCAGGAACTTGAAAGTCTAGGACTGAGAAAAATTTTGATCCGGTCAAGACTGAAAAAGCTTCCTCAAAGTTAGGAAGGGCGTAGGCATCCTTTATGGTCTGGGAGTTTAATTTACAGAAGTCAATGCACAGGCACACAGAGTTATTCTTCTTCCGAACAACGACTACTGGAGGCAAAAATGGAAATTCTGACTCCCTGATGACACCTGCTTCCAGAAGCTCTTAAAGATGCTTTTTAAACTGCATCCACATCTTGTGGATGAATAGGACAAGCTCGATGTTTGAATGGTGTTTCATCCCTAAGCTTTATCCTGTGCTTCACTTTATCAGTGTGACCATAGTCCAAATCATTCAATGTGAAGACATTAGGCATGGAGTTTAATAAGGATGTTATCCTTTCCTTCCACTCAGGTGATAGATGGGAATTTCCAAAATCAATAGGAATCTTCGACTGATTTAACTCCATCTTCTCTTTTTTAGCACCATCCTTGGAAAACTCTTTCCCCATTATTCTCTGTACAGCATGAGCTTCAGCGATGACAGCCCTCGGAGGAATTATCAGGTCAGTTTGGGTTTCATTTTTCATTACCATTGGTAACTGCACTATACATTGGCTTGCAGGTAAACTGTGCAGACTGCTTGCCACTAGAAGACCACCAGGTAAGGAAGATGGCATAGGTGACTCCACTGACACCTACTTCTCAAACAGAGGACCTTTCACTTGCACAAGTCCATCCAGGGCTACAGTACATCCTGCTGGCACAACTTCTGGTTGGTTTCCTTTCAACTTTACACATCCCACAGTTCCAATGGAAGCTTGTTGGTTCCTCTTCTCTAGTACATTTATGACAGCTTGATAGCCATAGAAAAATTGACTTGCAAGCAGAGTTCTCTCCTTGAGTGCAATCGGCATACAACACATCAAGTGAATTTGTTCCAATTAGAATTTGTGGTACATTCATCAAATCAGGAACTATCAATGCCAGGGTGGGGACTTCAGCTTCCATACCAAGGAAATATTTGGGAAACTTTAGATTGAGCTCCACATAACCCAGGTAAGGAACAGCCTGGCCATTTGCTCCTTCAACTTCTAAAAAATGCTCCAATGATTTCATGGGATGTCTGGATAAATATCTTTCATAATAGGACCTAGTAAATGGTGGTTACCTGTGATCCAGTATCTAGAAGACAGTTGACTTCTTTTCCTTCAATTTGAATCCTGGCAGTACACCTGGTTCCCACCAAACCTGCAGTGTTCCATGTCATGAAATACTTCTGGTTGTACAGATGGCCATGCTTCCTTGGGCATTGTTCTCTTTTGCCAGTCTCTGTCCGCCCCATGACAGAGACTGATCTCAGTTTAAAGATTGAGAGTTAGAGGGATTCTTCAAGCCCCAGGCGGCTTGTCTGTCAATCAGCTCACGGCGCTTTTCTTCAACTCTACGAGGGTTTGGATCATTCTCATAATTGACTGCAAGATGGCCATCTTTTCTGCACCGAAAGCAATAGCCAAGACGGGGTCTGTTGGTTGAATTTCAGGTGGGTCGTGAGCTTTCATGCATCTCTGGTTCCATCATCCTAGGTCTATGTTTCACATTGACATTCCTAGAAGCTGGAGGTTTCTCTGAATACTTCTCTTGTACTCTTGGAACAAAGTGAGCTCGGAGATCAGCTACTTTCTGCTTCAATTCATAAAGTTCATTCTCATCATGACGAGTCTTCTCTTTTCTAACAGGGTCAATCTTCATCATAGAAATCTGGGCTTGAAGCTTTGCCACTTCTTTCTTAAGTGCATCTACTCCCGACTTATCAGCATTGCTTTTAGGCTTAACTGACTTCTGTTTTTGACATCCTTAGGCTCGTCAGATACATCGCTGCTGTAAACAGACTGTCGGTGAGTGGTCATCCGGAACTTGACCGGAACAGAAACATGCTTGTTTAAACCGAGATGTTTCCTCATCCTCTCCTCTTTTAGAGACTGCTTTTCTTCTGCAGTACGAATGAGTACTACAAGCTCAGCAAAAGGAGGGGGTAACATTTTCCTTTCATCCAGCTGCAGGTCCGCAATCAAGCTGTTGTCCCAACAACCTCGGCAGAATTGCTTAAGAAGACAAAGAGTCCGTTCAGCCTCTGTGACACCACCACGCCTGATTGTGGCACTTACCATCACATGCAGATGATGCAGGTAGGTTGAAGGTTTTTCTCTCTGGTTTTGCAGAGCACTTATGAACTTAACAGCTCATCTCCGTCTTTCACTGAGCCATACACGGATTCCAAAAGTTCAAGGCACTGTGCTGGTAAAGCATCTGGACCAACATGCCTAACAACATCTGATGCTGGGGGCAGCAGGCTGTCAAGAATTATTCTAGTTTTATGTAAGTCAGAAAGAGACACGTCATGAAGTAGAAAGTCAACGCTGGCCCGCCAAGTATCAAAGTCTGGTTCAGTGCTCGGTCTCTGACTTCTTCCTGAGAAAGCTTTAAGACAGAAAGCATGGGAAGCATGGGAAGAAGAAACAGCATCACTTGTTTTCACTACATGCTCCATCACTACTCCTTGAATACCTGGAGGATTCAGAGCACTTGTAGGCAGGTTCAAGGACATTGTATCAGCATCACTAGTTGCTGGGCTTTTCAGTTGGCAAGGTGGCTTTACTGGTGTGCTCTCCTTAGCAGGGTTTTCAGGTTCTGGAATCACTTCTGCAGGAGTACCAGGTCTAAGGAGTTTGTTTGCTGGAAACGTTAAAACAGAGATCTTTTGCAGCTCAATTTGAAGAACATCCTGCAGAGACTTTCCACTAGATTGGGTGATGGCTTGCAGGCTCTCCAAGTACCCTTCAGTAGCACTGCTACTGACTGCAGAGGCATACACGCTCCCTAGACTGCGAACATGGAAGACAACATTTGCATCTTGAGTACTTTGGATTTCAATAGGCAATGAGGACTTCAGATTACTCCTAGCAGATTCACAGACAAACTCCACAATTGCACTGCGGTGGTACTCTGATTCTGGGTTGTCGATAAGCAAGTTGCGCTTGATTGATCCATATTTCTGAAGACAGGCTTCTAGTTCTTGGTCTAGGTCAGAGAGAGTGATGCCACTGATATTAACTGAATTCTGAACCTTAATATTTTCACGATTCACTATCTCTATGTCTATTCATTTAACTACTTATGTATTGATTGTTTATATCTGTTAACAATTAGCTTCATACACTCCTGGCTGCCTGGCTAATCAAGTTTTTACCTGTAACCCGCAGCTACCCGTTTATGGCTAAATAGCTATGGTACATGTGATCAATTTATATTCAGGACCAGATATCAGAAAATCAGTTTGACTCGCTGGAGTGCTTAGAATTGATAACAGAAACTAAACAAATAAGAAAAACTCAGAATCATAAGTTACTGTTAATTACTAGTAAAGTAAATGTATTGTTATTGAGTAAATTAAGTGAATTGAATCTTCTGACAAATAAAACAATATGAATAAACCCAAATGAAGGAAAAAACAATATAGCACAGTTCAAGGTGAGTATGTTTTGTCTTACCAGTTCAGCAAAATGATTGTTATTTTTACTTCCAGGTATAATCAATTAGATGATTGGCTTGCCATGTCCAAACCACAGATGGAGCATCCACGGCAGGGACAGATCAGGATTCAGTAGGGTAATGGCTCAGTTGAAACATGAAATAAAAAATAAAAAAAACAGCCTTGCAGAAACAAAGCCCAAAAAAAAATGATTCAGCTGTTCAATAAACTGTTTAAATTAAACTGTCCTTTTCATTACTCAATTTCCTATACACTTGCTAATAAACCACATGTCCGCTCTTAGTNGATATCAGAAAATCAGTTTGACTCGCTGGAGTGCTTAGAATTGATAACAGAAACTAAACAAATAAGAAAAACTCAGAATCATAAGTTACTGCTAATTACTAGTAAAGTAAATGTATTGTTATTGAGTAAATTAAATGAATTGAATCTTCTGACAAATAAAACAATATGAATAAACCCAAATAAACAGAAACAATAAACAATAATTCAGTTCACAATCAGCAATTCAGTTCAATTTAGAAATGTAAACAAAAATCAGAATATAAGATTCAAGATTTCACAGTTCAAAATCAGTGTGCAGTGTCAAAAAGAAAAATGTTCAGGAATTTGAATCAATGTCCAGATGTCACTCAGTTTCAGTTCAATGGGAAAAAAAACAATGAGTGATCCAATGGATTTCCAGACGAAGGAAAAAACAATATAGCACAGTTCAAGGTGAGTATGTTTTGTCTTACCAGTTCAGCAAAATGATTGTTATTTTTACTTCCAGGTATGATCAATTAGATGATTGGCTTGCCATGTCCAAACCACAGATGGAGCATCCATGGCAGGGACAGATCAGGATTCAGTAGGGTAATGGCTCAGTTGAAACAAGAAATAAAAAATAAAAAAACAGTCTTGCAGAAACAAAGCCAAAAAAAAAAATGATTCAGCTGTTCAATAAACTGTTTAAATTAAACTGTCCTTTTCATTACTCAATTTCCTATACACTTGCTAATAAACCACATGTCCGCTCTTAGTACATTGAAACCTATGTACACAGCTAGCAAAGCTAGCGTCACATGAAACACATTTCTTCATAAATAACTACTTCAACCAATATACATATTCTAAAACAATTCAATATTATTTATACAGTTATTATAAAAATAGAGATTAGATTACCATTTACAGATGCATTTCTTTCACATTATTTTTCAAATGATATCTCTCCATATTTCAAAACCACTTCATACAAACATTATAGCGAAAATGGTACTCACCAAGGAAAAGGTAAGTGAAAGAAAAAAATTAAATAAAGTTTTCTTTTGATTTGGCCTTCTTTAATGTGTATTTCTAACTTTTCCCGTTCGTCTCAATCTCCCTTTCCGTCGTCTTCTATTACCCTTAAAGCGTGACTTTTGGATACTTTTCACAAAAATAATCTATTCTTAGATTATTTAAATTCTCTTTGAGAGCTATGAACACGAATGTACTCTCTCGCTTCAGTCTGCGTCTCTTTCTTCAGCGTCACACTCTCTGCTGCTCTCCTTCTGTTTTTTCCGCGCTCTTCTTCGGAGGCGGGACTAGTCCGACCTCATCCAATCAAAACCTTCTTTAGCCAATTTATTTTTCTAGAGTTAGATTTATAATATAATGTAAATTAACTTCAGTCTGCATTATTTTCATATTAATTCGAGATATTAATAAAAATAAAATATTTATAATTACTAGTGATCTAGTCAGTGACCTGGGTTCAAATAGTACATGGTACCAGGAGTGGTGTTAGAAGAATGCCATGGACTCAATTAACCACCAGGGTGATTGAAGTTTTGTGGAAATGTTGACGCAAATTGGAGGACTTTCAAACAGCAGTTTAAGCTGTATGTTGCAGGACAAGTGTCCTGCCTTTGGTAAAAGCTGTTCTAAATGTAATGAACCACTTTGCAAAAAGAATCTAAGATGTAAAACAAAGTGCATATAGGATGATACAGATAACAGTGATACCTTGAGTGATTCTTTTTATGTGCAGATGGTTTCTGAGGAGGATCGCTACATATCAGGATGATGCAAAATGTGTATCCAGTGAGGTGAGGTTTTCCAAGTGGATTGTTCCTCTTGTGGCTAATGGGACAATAGTACATTTTAAATTAGACACTGGAGCAAAAGTTAACTCAATTAACATCAGGTATGTGAAAGCATTGAAAGAAAGACCTCTAATTCAAAAACGCACAGTTCCCCTCAAAGCCTACAATGGACAATCAATTGAAACTCAAGGAGTATGTAGACTAAAAATACAAGTACAATGAAATTTTGATGTTTGTTGTAGTTCCAAACGGCCATAAACCTCTTCTAGGAGAGCTTGTGAAGACCTTCAGTTGGTTAAAAGAGAGTGTCACATCAACAAGGAAACTGTAGCCTTACAAACTGTCTGTTACTGACATTGTGAAACAATTTCCAGATGTTATTGAAGGTCAAGGAACATTGCCATTTACCTTCAAAATACAGTGGAGCCACAACCAGCTAAGTACAAGCCCTCCTTGATATACCTCCACCTAGTGAAAAAAGGGTGTGCTGCACGCCTTAGGTAAGCTAAATTTCCTATGAAAATTTCTGCCAAATCTTTCAGCAAAAACCTCACGCATGAGCAATTTGTTAAAAAAAAAAATCAAGAATTTAAGAGGTAAAAGGAGTTCCTTATCACTGAACCTCTCCTTAATTGTTATTATTATTATTATTTAGTTATTTATTTATTGATCACAAATGCCCAACTAAGATCTCTGCTGATGCCTCTCAGGATGGATTGCAGACATGAGGGCAGACTCCCCATATTACATCAATAGTATCCTTTCATCTGCCATGATGAAAAGCACAGGACTCCAAAACACCTCCAAGAAAAATTACACAAACAAGGAACTAGATGGGCTAGCTAGGAGATAAGCCAACAAAGACAATCACCATTACCATTTGTGCATGGGAAGAATGATGACATTAGCATGTCACTGAGCAGACTAATCCTATCACCATTTACCCCATTGTTCATCCCAGTTCCTCAGTCCTAAGACCTGAGGTGTGAACTGGCTCCACTCACCAAATAGGTTTTGCCATGTGGTTTGAAGCAACAAAGGACACAAAATGGACACACAATGGACAAAATTGAGCAGATCTTCTCAATATCTATTAACAGAACTGTATATACTTAATGAGTGGTGTTTGTGTACATGCAAAATATACAAACTTACCTATTAAGGTATACATGAATGCATAGGTAAACATTCAACACAACCCAATTATGTTTGAACTCTATGTTTTCAGCACGATGCCCAGGTTAATCTGAAATTGGTTTGGAAAGTGAATTATGCATAGACATTGTTAAAGACTCTTTGTCCATGTACCCTGCCTTGTATTGTATTTGTTTGTTTGGACTGTCTGCCTGAGTTTTGACCTATTGTTTATGTTTGGATTACGATTGTGGGTTATCATTCAATAAACTGCGTTTGGATCCTCAACCTTTGAGTCTCGGAGCAGTGCATTACAATAGAAAAAGAGACCTCAGGGTTTAGTATTTGGCTGTGATAAATTCCATGGATATATTTATGGATTACCTACTTTTACAGTAGAGACAGATCATAAATGGTAAAACTTCAGCATAGGGAACACTTACTCACTATTAACTACAACTTTTGCCTCAATTAACTCCCAATTTACTCCTTATTAATAGTTAGTAAGGTAGTTTTTGTAGTATTTAACCCTTAAATGCATGAATGTTTTGCCAAGTATTCTTACATATTCAGGTCTTTAGCAACCCGGATCTATTTCTAACACGGATGGATCTCCACCTGTCGTGATGATATAAAACTCACGTAGTATTAGATTAACCATTACAGAAGAATAAAATAAAGCATATTTTTTTACGTTTTGGAACTTTGAAGGGTTCGTTTTGAGCAGATGTTTTATACATAATCACTGTCCTCGTCAGAGCTCATTTCCCAGTACATTCAGCAAATGATAGTTTTGAGAATATGTTTGAGATCGCGAATGGGCTCATATTCGCAATCTCAAACATATTCTCAAAACTATCATTTGCTCTGCAGTAAATCACTGAGCTAATTCATATTTTGCCTGTTCTTCTGTTTTCTGTCTGAATGAAACATCACTTCATCATTGTGTATCAGACATTGCTACCTTGTGGAATAAAGGTGAATTTCGCTTATTCCGTCATCAAAGATTAAATTATTGTTGTGCATNCACTGATACACACCTTGGGTCGTTAGCAACCCTATACAAAATGAATAGGAAAATAGGCATTCTTTTATAGTTTTATGATTTTTTTCTTGTTATATACTTTATAATGAATTGATTGAGGAATACTAAGAAGGTTGATGTCTAACTTTGAAAAACGAATGAGGAGAAAGGTATGCATTTAAGGGTTAAATTTAGGTATTGGATAGGATTAAGGGATGTAGAATAAGGTCATGCAGAATAAGAAATTAATATGTGCTTTATAAATACTAACAAACTACCAAATATACTAGTAATATGCAAGCTAATAAGATAGTTAAAAGTGAGAATTGGACCCTAAAATAAAGTGTTACCTCATAAACTATTTATATTGATTATTCAAAAGAACTTAAAATGATATGTCACCTGGAATTCATTGCATGATGATGAAATTACAAAGATATGACCTGAATCTAATGTATATCATCATGGCTGAAGCACTGTCTCAAGCACTGGTAACTTCAGAGATCAGCAATATAGTAGAAGAAGTGGAATAACATGTGAGTACAGTAGTTTCATCTTTACCATTGTCAGATGAGATGTTAAAGGGATAGTTCACCCAACATTGAAAATTGTCCCATGCTCAACCTCAAGCCATCCTAGGTGTATATCTTCTCTCAGACTAACACAATCAGAGATGTATTTAAAAATGCCCTGGCTCTTTCAAACTTCATAATGGTAGTGAATGGATGGCACGATTTTGAAGCCCAAAAAATGCATCCATCGTAAAAAATAATCCATACAGCTCTAGGGGGTTAATAAAGGCCTTCTGAAGCGAAGTGATGGGTTTTTGTGAGAAAAATATCCACATTTAAAACTTTATAAACTATAATTGTGGCTAAAGATGCTTAACTGCAGATGGTGATTGCTTATCTTCAGCAAGGATGGATAAAAGTGTCCACAGTATGTGGACCAGATGAGGCCAGAACTTAGTGTGGTTGATGGCATGCTGTTACGAAAAAACATAATTGTCATTCTGGTGTCAAATTCAATGCGCCATGCTTCATCGAATACATGAGGGGCATCTTTGCATTGAAAAATGCAAGAGAAGAGCAAGACAAGCTGTCTATTGGCCTTGTGCACATTGAGGAAGTCATCAGTAAGTGTGACATCTGTCTGAGCCATCATTATAAACTGACTTAAGAACCAATGTCGATAGCTGATGTGTCAATACTCAACCATGGCAAAACGTAGGAGCTGATCTTTTCCAATTGAAAGGTACGTTTTTTGGGGTTTTTTTTGGTAGTTATCGATTAATTTTCCAATTATCTTAAAATTGAACAGCTCCGTCATACAACAAAGAATGGACATGATTAATCACACGGCATAGAATTACCCACATTGTGCTAATTGAGAACGGTCCTCGGTAAAGGCAGTTCAGGCTGTTTGCAGAACAATGTGGCTTTAAGAATACTACTTCTAGCCCCCTCTATCCAAAGGCAAATGGCAAAGCAGAAAAAGTACAAACTGTAAAAAGACTTTTGATAAAAGCATCTGCAAGAAATTCTGATGAAAATCTGGCTCTGCTGAGTTATCATTCCTCCCCACTCAGTTGTGGATTATCTTCTGCTAAACTACTGATGAATCGTAAACTGCGTGACACATTGACAAAATTGTCCCTGAAACAGTCAAACATGGAACTGCCTCCCTTGGATGTGCCAACTTATGAGATGCTATCCCCAGAAAGGCCCTCTGTTGATGTGCCACCTCCTGAGAGAAAGGAGATATCTTTTATCTTCTGATATGCCTACCCCTGAAGTCCAATCCCCTTAACTTGATTTAACTGTACCAAAGACTGACATTCCATTTTTACCGAGATCTAATTTGATTGGAAAACCACCTGTTCGAATGGACATATAAAAAATATATATAAAAGTAAAAGGGAAATGTTTAGTGAGAAAAAAATAAATAAAATTGTATCTCTTGAATTATAAAATTGACTGCTAAAGGGTTAGTTCTACTACCCCACCTTCTACTACCCACCTCCTATCTTTATCAGAGTAAGATCCCGTTACCCTCTAACCTGCTGCGATTCTATAATAAGCACTTCAGCCAGCTTCTGATTTCGATATGAAGTTACTGGGGTAGATTTCAAATTTCACACTCACACTGGAACTTGCCCATGCTGAACTACCGAAAGAGATTGTGCTTCTATACCAAAAAATGTGTTTCATCACTTTGTTGTTTTTGGGCTTTTGACGCGTCGTGCCACTCGCGTCCGGTGTAGACATGGTGTTATATTCTTTGCAAACAGCGACAACTTCGTTGCAGATAAGACATGCCAAAACTAGGTAGGATGAACGCATTGTTGTCTTTCCATTCTTCTTTGTATACCATATTTTAGCTGTCAACTTTTCTCTTTAGACTCTTTGATAGTGCCATTTTCTCTCACCAGCTAGCTTAAATGTTAACATCACTCTACATATGACGTAATAGCGTTCCTCCAGCATGCAAACATTTTTTTTAAAATGCAGTTTAGTACATGAGGATGCCATTGAATAATTCTGTATGTAAAAGTAGGCCATGTCAAATAATTATTACAATAAGTTAGGCTCCATTGTGTAACAAGCAAATTAAAATGATACACATTTATTGTTCACAATATGGAAAGAGGAAATAAAACATAGTTTGTAAAGAGCATGACTCAAACATGCCATAAATGGGCTTATTCAAGTCCTCTTTTATTTTTGTAATTATTTTTATCCATTCCACATCTCCCACATATGTGTGTTTTAGCAAGGCAGTCTGTGTTGCAAGTTGGTGAATGAATACACTTGCCAGGTTATGTGTCACTGCTCTGCTTTATTCATTTATCCAGTGTAAAACCCGGACACCCCCACACAAATGTGGCTTTTTTTTTTATGACTGTCCTACTACAGGATTTAACACAGAGTAACAGCTCACTACCAATTACAAACGACACTGTAACAGTCTGCCACAGGCAATTCTAGTTGCATTTTTCATCAATTAATTTCTTAAATTATCCTTTGACAATGTTCTGGCCTGCCATCTAGTGTCAAATTTTTTTTGGCCCTATGCCAAACTTACTTGCCGACCCCTGCTCTACTGCAATATTCTGGGTAAACACTGGTGTAGCTGGAACCAGAGCCAGAGCCAGTGCCTCCTTCCTCACATCCTCGAAGCTCAGCTGTTGGTTCCTCCCGACCTGAGACTGTAGATTTTGCTGAATGGGTCCCTCGCGTAACTCCATCACGAACTTAGCAGCATGTCTCCTCCCTCCAAGCCGGTGTTATCTCGCCGCTTCAACCTGGAAAACAACTCACACAATCTGAGAGCAAAAGCCCTAATCGACTGTCTAGCTTCCTGTCTATAATTAAAAAACTGTGCCCTCAAAGTGGCAACTGGAGTATTATCACTATACAGTTCCATCAGTAATCTAAACACTTTCTTTTGCTCTGCATTGCCAGAAGGCTTGACCACCGTGGGCAAGCTCAAACGTGCACCCAGGCATCCGGCGGTGCACTGGGTTGAGTCTCAACTCTGTTGGCAGAAGCCCACAGCCAAATTCACTATGCTTTTAACGCTCCTGCGTAGCTCTGCCGTGAGCAGAGCCCCCCAAAATACAGAACACTCACAAAGGTTCCTCTCTACGGAAGCCTTTAGTAAAAGTCGAAAGATTTATATGATAATGAAGAGAAACTCAAGTTGTATCTCCGCCCCCTTGGGCCTGCGTGCTCCCTCTACTATGCCACTATGCTCACCGAGGGTAATCTAGGATGCAGCCTCTTCAGCCGTGTGCTAGTAACATGCGACCGTGTGATACGCAGCTCACAATACTGTTGAAGAGCCATCGAAAGATTTGTGATTAAGTGCCTCAAACCCAAGCCCAGTTTCCAACCCTCTTCTTGCTATTAGCCAAAGTCCTTAGCACACATGCACGCAGTGCATGCTAATTTTGCACTCTTCTTTGAACAAATCAACCACACTTCCAGATTTGTTACCTGCCCTTTTTTGGCTTCTGTTAAGCGATGACCCAAAACAACGCATGTGGTTGGACGCTGGCTGGATGCCGGCTTTTGTGCGGTCAGCTAGAATGCTCGTAACACATTAGTGGCGTGGAGATGAACTGAAAAGCTCTTTGTTTGGACCCGGCACTGAAAAGAACACATGAACTTATTGACCTGACCTACCAGGTTCTCCATCAAAAACAAACTCTACCATTTAATAATAATAGTTCATTTGCAAAAACAGATAACTCCGTTTTTATCAATTCTCACAAATCACACACACACAAACGCAAAGGGACAACCGGGTTCAACATGTAAGACGTGTATGGTGTACAAGGACTTGCAGGAGTCAAAATTATAAATCCTCTGTCACTTTTATTCAGCTTTGATGAAACTCCCCTCAGCCAGGGCATCTTTTTTAATTGACTTAGCAGCCTTGTCACCTAACCTGAATATTGTGCGCTGATTCGCTAAAACTGACTTATTGGTTTCTGTACACAAACAACTAGGGTGCTTGTCGGTTTCTGCTGTAAAATGTGAACTCGTGATGCCTTGACAGTGGATAATACCGGCTTTTCTGACAAAACGTATGGAGTATTCAGAACGTGCTATATGTGGATAATAACGCACAGCAGTCAGTTAATTAAAAAAAAAAATTAACTCTTCATGTTTTAATCA
This sequence comes from Anabarilius grahami, assembly GCA_003731715.1. Taxonomy (NCBI): domain Eukaryota; kingdom Metazoa; phylum Chordata; class Actinopteri; order Cypriniformes; family Xenocyprididae; genus Anabarilius; species Anabarilius grahami. The sequence continues at coordinate 6,343,719 of RJVU01029436.1, forward strand.
GAGACTTCAGATTTAATGGCATTAGATGATTTGTTAATGGCATTTAATAGATTGCACTTTCAATAAAACATTTGCAGCTGGTGTGTAAAAGGTGCTTTCGTGGCATTTACACCGTTTTGACCAGCAGTTGTGCTGCTTGGGGCGATGGCATGCCTCTGTAACTCCTCATTAGTATAGTGGACAGTATCTCTGCCTGTCACACGGAAGACTGGGGTTCAATTCCCTGACAGGGAGACCTCATCCTTTGCTGCTGCCCAATGACCCATACAAAACGTATTGCTCAACGCTATACTCAACGTCTTGTGCGGTCAGCAGAGAAACTGAAACGCTCTTTGTTTGGACCCGGCACTGAAAAGAACACATTAACTTTTATTGACCTGACCTACCAAGCTCTCCATTAAAAACAAGCTCTACCATTTAATAACACATTTTAATCAGACACTTCATATTTAATATTATTAGATGATTTGAAAATTGCATTTAACAGATTACATTTCCAATAAAACATTTGGAGTTGGTTTGAAAAAGGTGTTTATATGCATATTTTGGCTGAGATTTCCTTGCATTTACACCATTTTGAAAAGCAGGCGTCATTAGCATCTTTAAACATTATGCAAAGCAGTTGGTTCAAACTTTCACTCCCGCAATAGCTGTAAATATGGACAACAAGAAGTTGTGCTTCCTCAGGAGTGTCTCGTTATTCTGCATTCACTGCAAAACTTTCCTCTTAGCCTCTCCCTACGAAACTCACAAAATAAAATGTAGCTGTTGTCCATCACTTAGTCCTTGGAGAGTCAAGGTATTTTGTACTTGCTCTTTCCAAGCACCAAAAGTCACTTCTGTGTCAGCCCCGCTATACTTCTGGACCCATGGTGCTCCCGTAAAAAATGGCATCATCATGACTGGAGCCCTTGGGCCTTGGGGGTCATCCCCAGGCATAACTGAAGTCTCGGTTGCTCATCCCATGTTTATACCCTGCCGACTACGCCAAAGTTTGTCACATGCAGGCACCAGCTAATTTTGTAACTCTGGGTAGCAAACCAAAATCTTCAAGACATCTTGAAAGACATTCAAAGAAAACAATAATAAACACTGATAAACACGACAACACTATGCTAAATAAGTTCAAACTTAAGGCAGTTTCTGCATCAACTTCTAAATAAATCTAATTATAAAATTATGTTTTTACTCCACATCAATTTCAAGCTCAGGGAAAGTCCATGTCAGTACGTCTCCCCATTCAGGTGACGTATTACACTCGAGATTGATCAGTCTCTGCAATCTGATATTTTTCTGTTAAGGGGTTTATGTTCTATCCAAATCCCCTTTCTTTTTGTTTACATGTTACCAACAGTTGTTTAATACATCAGTAGCAATGTGATTTGCAGCATTACTCTTCATATATTTAAGGTACATCAGGAATCATTTTACATGCACCCTCGCCCGGACACAGCGAGTATAAACCAGGCTTTAACCAGACTTCAGTTCAAGCGGTCTTTGTGTTTTAAAGTCTTTGTGTGTGTGGACTCTGCCCTGTCTTGGAGGTACCACCCACTTCGGAGTTCACGAGTTCACATGCTATTTCGAAGATTTCCTGTCAGGCTGATAAGCCTGGTTTTGTCTTTTCTGTTTGTGTTTTGTGGTGGCTTTTGTTTGTTTGGTTTACCATGTGCTCCTTTGTTTGTCATGTCTTTGCCCCACCCCCTCATTTTCTTTTCATTAGGCTATTTGCCTCACCTGTTGTCTTTTATTACCCTCTTAGTTTGCTGTCCTATTTATTTCCCTAGTGTGTGCTGTTCTGTGCTACATAGTTTTTTACCTCTGAGCTCACAACAGCCAGTTACTGTAGTGTTTTGTGTCCATTTTTTTCTCTTTTTTTGGCTCCAGGATTCTCTGCCTTGTCCTGCATTCCATGTCTGTCTCCCCCTGCCTAGTGATGCTTTTTGCTTTGAAAATTGCTTTGAAAAATGATTCACTCTTTCAAAGGATTCACTAGTTTAAATGCCACACACTGATGACTCCTGCTGGTCAAAACAGTGTAAATGTAACAAAAACTCAGGCCAAACATGCTTAAAAACACCTTTTCAACCCCATTGCAAATGTTTTTATTGGAATTAACATCTATAAAATGCAATCAACTAATCATCTAATAAGATTAAATACCAAGTGTCTGTATAATATGTGTTCTTTTATCAGAGCTTGCTTTGTTACATGGATGGCTCAGCTAATTATACTAATGTCTCATTAAAATGTCTACAAATGTATAAAACTGATCAGAGATCAGGTAAAACCCATAAACACTTATTCAATGGTTCGCCTCTGGGGTGCAATCTCAGTGATTCCATATGATTTGTGGGTTGACAGAGATCATTCTGTTTTTTTTGCCTGCTTGATATTTTGGATTAAACAACTCAGCATAGCCTTCTTCACTTATTACAAATCAGTTTCACTTTATTTCTTAATTAGTTCTTAATTTATTTAGTCTACAAAAGCTCTTAGTGAGAATTGACAGAGGTTTAGCTGATGTTTTATTTTCATTTGTTTCCTTTAGTTGAGCACTTGTTAAAGGGTTAGTTCACCCAAAAATGAAATTTCTGTGATTAATTACTCACCCTCATGTCATTCCAAAACCGTAAGACCTTCGTTCATCTTCGATACACAAATTAAGATATTTTTTAATGAAATCCGTGAGGTTTTTGATTCCCAAGAGAATGCAACGTAATTACCGCATGCGTGTGATGCTGATGCAGGAGCTGGCCAATAATGAGTCTGCATTCTGACAGGTGTGGAACGACATGAGGGTGAGTAATTAATGACAAAAATTTCATTTTTGGGTGAACTAACCCTTTAAGTTAATTCTTGTAAGGATCACCACCCGTCGGCCCAATGACAGAATCCAATAGGGAAGGTATAATGTGTGTATGTCTTTTCAGGGCTCCTGTGAAGTTCACTTAATTTTTAGAATTTAGTTACAATTTTACTTTAGCTGCATGCTCAATCTGACTCAAATTCCAAATGATTATTACATTTAGATTGTGTTTCTAATTAGATATTTGATTTAGATATTTGATTATTCTGGGTATTCCATACCCAGTCACACACCCCGGGTTACGTTGATCTCACGGACACAAACTCACCAGTTCTGATTCTTACTCAGAGGATGCAGGGTGATCTATTTACCTTTAAGTAGGACACGCCCTGCTTGCTCATAACAAAAAGTGTATTTTTTTTATTGACACAAAACTTGTTAAGTCAGTGATAGTCAGAAATCGGAAGGTCCCAAATGATGTGCCCTATGTTCCTTTCATTGGGCCTTCCATGTGATCTATCTATTTATGGTAACACCAGACTCCTCATGATCTATTGGTAATAATGATTTCAGGAGAGTCCAGAATTAATCAAATATACTATTTTATTTGTCAGGTAAAAATATATCATGCCAATTACACAAACAATTACAAGCCAATTCAGAAATAATAAATATTGCTCAAAGATGACTCTAAGAGTAAGAAATGCATACACACAGTGGTGTGTGAGTGTTTTAAAACACTCATCCAGCACTGCATGGGGGTCTTCTGGCTAAAGAAGTTCCTAAATGGCTGCTCTGCTTTTGTCTATGCAGGAAAATCAAGTCTTACATTTTCCTTCAGCCACTGCAACAGTTCACTTATCAAAACAAATTAAAATAATGAATGTTATTAATTAATCTGTTTTTAAACTTACTTTGCTAAGTTGAAAGATCTAATAATGGACAGTCATGTCAAATTACAGAGATCAATCCAAAACTAGATAATATTTAAAATGAGTTTAAATTACATGTACATTTTTTCATTTTTTTCATTTGACACTTTGATTGTACTTAAAATTTAAGTCGGATTTTTTACTTAATTTTTTAAGTTGAAATGGCTGGAAATATTTAACAGTGTACAAAATGTATGTTGTGGGTCCCCAAGACCAGAATTGAAAACCATTGGTCTAATGCATGGGATTTGCTAAAATGTTAGTATTGTTTTATAAGATATTTCCAGAAGATGTCGCCATACAGCTGTTCAGACATCCCAATTCAAGGACTAGCAAAAAAAAAAAAAAAAACCTTGCAGATTCAGAAATATTATACAAACACACTTCTTTTAACTATGACACAACTGCTTGGAACAAATTCAAATGGTTGATGAACTAATACTTGTTGGTCATGAATGTAACATACTGCTATGTGTTTTAGGATTTTTAAATAGGCTAGTTCAAAATGAAATTATATTGTAAAACATTTCTTATTATTTAGACAAGCTTGAGCGCAGATCCGGATATCATTTCAAAGAAACTGTTATGTGTTATTATTTTGAAATGTTCAGTTGTATGATAAGCGAGCAGTTTTAGTGATGTCTGCATTTTCATTTTAGAGGCCACAACACCATTTGAAGATTAATATATATTGGGTAACATATTTGTGGGGATGTTGATGTGGTGAGACATCTGGTGCATCTGGTTCTCTTGCTCAGATTACAGACTAGAAACGTTACTTCTGAAATGTAGTGGAGCACAAGAAGTTAAAGAGTTGAAAAAAAAAATAGCATGATCTGGACTTTGATATGCTGTTATAAAATATCCAATCTATATCTAAGATCCATATAATATCTACAAAATCACCTGTGCTCCACTGACTGCTTCTATTGTCGAGATGAAACATGTCCATAGTGTTTAACACTGGAAAATATTCCTTCACTTCTCCACATTGTGGTTGTACAGATTAAAGGTTTTAGATGATTATTATCCACCACCACCAGTTCTGCCACTATACTTTTGCAACGAAAAAACAAAAATATTTGCTTAAGGGGGAGAGGCCTTCTTGGAATAAATGAAGACGTGAACACTTTAATAATAAGTGACATAACACTAAAAGTGCATAATAAAGGTGAGTTTATTTAGAGGAAGGACATTACAGGCTACTTGTATAATTTCTGTAATTATTCTTATTAACTATACTTATTGAAGTTTTCGAAAATAATAAGGACACATAGTGATTTCAACAATCAGTGTTCTATGTGTTTATCATGATCAAAGTTGTTCACTGATTTTCCTTCTCAGTTCATCTTTTCTTTTCCCTTTGTTTTCTATGGCTATTTAAAGGATAACCATTAGATTGTACTTGTATCTTCAAACAAGATAAAATATCTGACTCCACAAACTAACTTCATATCCATCCATTTTAAGTCCTCACTTCTTCAGAAAATGTTAATGGTTAACCTCCAGGTGAAAAAACAAAAAACCTATTTATTTTTTTTTAGGTAGGCCTGTTGTATTAGGCTTGTATAACATGATGTTTATACTATTATTGTGTTACAGTAATTTTTTATGCTGCATAATGTTGTTATAGGTACTTTGATTATTTTGAGAAGCAATGTTTTATAAGGAACTATAATTTATTTCACTTAAGGTTATTTATATAATAAGTTGTATGGTGGTGATAAGTGTTTTTATGTATATTCTCTAAGATATTTTCAAGTTTCTTGGTAACATATTTAAACAACCGTATTAAGGATGTCTTATATTTTCTAGGACAATAATCTAAAATACATATATGCATATAAAAACAAACAAACAAATAAATAAATAAATAAAAACTTAAAGGGAAATAACATACATCACACTAAAACAATGCCACATTACTTGAATTTATCCCAGTCAAAAATGTATAGTGGGGCCAATACAATATGGGTGTGAAAAATGGGACCTACATGGGTTTATCTCAGTATGGGTCCTACATCGGTTTGTCAATGGGTTCCATGTCAACTCTATCTGAATTAGCAGCATTATGGGCCCTTCATGGGTTTGTCCACAGGCAGAGCCGTCCTAGAGTGGTACAAATGGTGTGACCACACTTGGCCCCGGAAAACAATTGCGAACGTACCAAGGGGCGACCCACTTTCGCCAACTCACACTGAGCCCTGCTCCACACATGGGACGGCCCTGTCCACAGGTTCCAAGTCAGCCCTGTCTAAATCAGCCCCAGTATGGGCCCTAAATGGATTTGTCCATGGGTTCCATGTTGGCCATGTCTAAATTCCCTTTTGAAAAAACAGCATATGCTGGTTAGAAATGTTTTAAAGCATGGCAGCTGGTTTTAGCTGGTTTAAGCTGGTCAGCTGGTCATGAGCTGGTTTAAACTGGTCAAATGCTGGTCCTAAACTGGTCCCCAGCTTAATCCTGCACATGACCAACTAAGGACCAGCATAAACCACCTCAAACCAGCTGCCATGCTTCAAAACATACCTAACCAGCATATGCTGTTTTTTTCCCCAACAGGGTTAGCACCAGTATTGTCCTTACATAGGGCCCTACATGGGTTTGTCCATGGGTTCCATGTTAGCCCTATTAGAATTAACCCCAGTATGGGACCTACATTGGTTTGTCCATGAGTTCCATGTTGGCCCTATCGTACTGGGTCTAATACAGATAGGGCTGACATGGAACCCATGGACAAACTTATGTAGGGCCCATACCTCAAGCCCATTTCGTGCCTACATTGGCCCCAGTATGAAATGTTGACTGGGATCCACATATTATAGATGTCAATGCTTACACAATCAACAACTGCATGCTTAAAAAGTAATACCTATGAGAAAACTAGCAATGTGTATCCTAATTTACAGTGTGTGAACATTTGCATTTGATGTGTAAGCAATGACACCACAAACTGCTGAGCAAATGTCCTAATGATATGATGGAGCAATGTTACATAAAGAATAAAGCAAATGACACATAATAGGTTGTGACAACTGTTCATCACATCTGTGGGTGTTGCTGGCGCAACATGAGCTTGTTAGATTAATTATTTGTGGATTAGCCTACACTTACTGTCATCCATCATCCAAATTTCATTATTGTTCCTGCAGTGAGATTTCTGATAAAGAGAAATGAGAGAGTGTGTGAAACCTCGTGCCAGAGTGTTTTTATAAAAAGGCTAAAAAGTATCATGAATGCATATAATGCAATATATATACACAGATTAGCATAACATTATGACCACTGACAGGTAAAGTGAATAACACTGATTATCTCTTCATTACAGTACGTGTTAGTGGGTGGGATATATTATTCAGCAAGTGAACATTTTGTCCTCAAAGTTGATGTGTTAGAAGCAGGAAAAATGGGCAAGCGTAAGGATTTGAGCGGGTTTGACAAGGGCCAAATTGTGATGGCTAGACGACTGGGTCAGAGCATCTCCAAAACTGCTGCTCTTGTGGAGTGTTTCCGGTCTGCAGTGGTCAGTATCTATCAAACGTGGTCCAAGGAAGGAACAGTGGTGAACCGGCGACAGGGTCATGGGCGGCCAAGGCTCACTATTGCACATGAGGAGCGAAGGCTGGCCCGTGTGGTCCGATCCAACAGACGAGCTACTGTAGCTCAAATTGCTCAAGAAGTTAATGCTAGAAAGGTGTCAGAATACACAGTGCATCGCAGTTTGTTGCGTATGGGGCTGCATAGCAGCAGACCAGTCAGGGTGCCCATGCTGAACCCTGTCCACCACCGAAAGTGCCAACCGTGGGCAAGTGAGCATCAGAACTGGACCACAGAGCAATGGAAGAAGGTGGCCTGGTCTGATGAATCACGTTTTCTTTTACCTCACGAGGAAGGCTGGGTGCATGTGCGTCGCTTACCTGGGGAACACATGGCACCAGGATGCACTATGGGAAGAAGGCAAGCCGGTGGAGGCAGTGTGATGCTTTGGACAATGTTCTGCTGGGAAACCTTGGGTCCTGCCATCCATGTGGATGTCACTTTGACACGTACCACCAACCTAAGCATAGTTGCAGACCATGTACATCCTTTCATGGAAACGGTATTCCCTGGTGACTGTGGCCTCTTTCAGCAGGATAATGCACTCTGCCACAAAGCAAAAATGGTTCAGGAATGGTTTGAGGAGCACGACAAGTTTGAGGTGTTGACTTGGCCTCCAAATTCCTCCGATCTCAATCCAATCGAGCATCTGTGGGATGTGCTGAACAAACAAGTCTGATCCATGGAGGCCCCACATCGTAACTTACAGGACTTACAGGATCTGCTGCTAACATCTTGGTGACAGATACCACAGCACACCTTTAGGGATCTAGAGGAGTCCATGCCTTGACGGGTCAGGGCTGTTTTGGCAGCAAAAGGGGGACCAACACAATATTATGAAGGTGGTTATAATGTTATGCCTGATCGGTGTATACAGGCTTCATAGAAAGTGTTACTAAACATTCTGGAAACAACACTTTAAAATTCCTAAAAATATATTGTTCTGGAAACGTTGTGAAAATGTTAAACATCAAAACGTCAATTTAGCATTTGTTTAATTACAAAAAAGCAGGGAAAGCAGGGAAAACACCCCTTCAAAACCAGGGAAAACACCAAAATATAAACCACATTACATTTCACTGAAAAAACAAACATAGCTTACAATGGGAAATCTGTGTAAACAACAGGCAATTTATCACAACTGCCAGCATTTCACAGAAGTGATTATCCATATTATTTCAACTGTGAATGGAAGAGCTTTTTTACTGACTGGACAAGTTTGTGCACAGGGAGTCTGACAGGAGACATGTTTTATGAGGTAAGACACTTTTACCCCACAGCAAATTATATGGGTAACTTTAAAAAGGTTGTGGAAATATGACAGTAATGTCATAACATTTAGGAATAGTTCAGTTAAGGTGTAATTCATTTAGATTCCTAAAACCTTCCGAGGGGAATGTGCTAACAACATCATAAATGCCATTTCTGCAATGTTGTGAAAGGGTGCAAAAACTCAGGCTAATATGTTTATGTTGTGTATTCAGTGCTCAACACTGTACATGAACCTATCATGTAGTATTGTTTCCATGGTGACAAATCACAGCCAAAAATAAAATGGACAGAATTCATAAAAAGTATTATTGCATTTTTGTATATTAAATATTGCAGCATTTTCATAACAATTACAATTTACAATCAATTCTCCATGGACAAAATCAAGTCCCACCATACATTTGTTTCTTGTTTGAGAAGCTGCTTCACACGGATATACAACACAGTAGAGAAGAAAAAGTCTATCGCAACTTCCATTTCATGCAGACTTTAAGA
>RJVU01029436.1:6357263-6374387 GCA_003731715.1 Anabarilius grahami
ACTAAACAAAGTATATATATATATATATATATATATATATATATAAAATCCATCTTTTAAAAAAAGTAACATGCTTTTCTCTTTAAAATCATCTTAAGATACATAAGGGTCTAATTACCTCATAAGTGTTGGCAGTTTGATTTTAGGCGGTAAGAATTCTCTTGGCTCGGGCCTGTCATGGCAACTCACTTTGATTCAGCTAAAGCCTTTTATCTCTGAAGATCTCTTGCTGCCACTCAGATTTAATAAGGGGTTTCAAATGGTTGTAATCCATTTGAGGAATGGCCTCACTATGTACTCATAAGAATGTACTTACAAGAATAAATGTTTGGTAGACATATGAATTCTATCAGTAAGTATATTCAAACAAAGTTCTGTCTGCAGAAGGTTCAAATGTGCTGGCTACAATGCTTGAGTCTGGATGCTGTACATTTTTCTTTCCTCTCATGCCAGAGACCGGCACTCTATGAGCCAAGCATGTTGGAACAGTGGTAACAGAATATGTGTGCCGTTTCCCAGCAGGTGTGAGTCATAGGCACAAAGAAAGTACTTTATCTTCTGTAGAGAACTCCCATCTGTTTGGGAACCATATACAAATGCATATAGCTGCAGGCAAAATCTGATACTCTAGCTGTCATGCTGTTTGATGCTAAGCAAACCTTTTACCAATGGATCATCTTCAGTTGTTCATGAGACCTTTTCTCTATTCAGCCCCTATCACATGCAGCAGGTCGAACAGTATCACCTCCGCAGGGAGTTGTGTCAACCTTCAACCAGCCTGAGTCTTGATAAACGATGCTGGAGATCATTCAACAAGCCATTCAGAACACTTCTGAATGCTCTCTTGGGGTTTATACTCCCCATGACTCACTTGGCATTGACTGAACATAAAGAGACTCTGCAGATCCAGTGCCATATTCCTCATGCCAGATACAGACCCAAGAAACAGGCTCTTCCAGCTGCTGGTCTGAGCTTTGTGTCGTCTGACATTTATTTGCTTTCGCTCGTTTGCTGAAATTACATGTTGGAATTGTGGAGTTTTGTGCCGTTCGTGATGTGGTAGCTTGTCGAAGTGAGCTTTGGCCCGTACGGCCTCCATAATTACATGAAGCAGGACTGTGGCGCCATTTTAAATGCCAAGCAGCCGAGGCTGGTGTTGAGCTGTCATTGTCGATGAGGTCCTTCTGTGGAGAGATCTTCTAATTCCTTGAGCACAGCGACGTCTGCTTTCGAAGAGTAGGTAGTAGCTTTCACATGGTGCAGAGGTTGTTGGGTCATTCAACACTTCCAAGTTTGGCTTTAACAGTGACTCACAACTGCGGTATACGGAAACCTCTTGTTCGAGGTAAATGACTGGTGTTCTTCACGAGAAACTGAGAATGCTCCAGAGTGCAACTTCCATGAAAGGCGCTGCTTCCAAGAGAAAGTTTGTGCCATACTAAGTTGTAATCAAGTCTTCAGGCCATGTTTGGAACCACAGAACAAGGCAATCAATCAGTTGAGGATGCTTTTGTCCTTTCTGTTTAATCCTGTGTTGAGTAAAGTGAGGGTAAGTGTTCACGCACAGTCTACCTTCAAGCAGAACTGGCTGAGGCTGCAATTCTCCTGGGAAACCAGCCAAAAGCTTAGTGAATAGCTGGCATCTGGTAGCCATCTTATTCTGGCCAGTGCCTAAGGAAATTCCAACCTTGAGTGGCTATGATAGCTCTTGTGTAGAGCTCTGCTCCGCGGCCTTATCCCCGTTTCCACGTCAAACTGATGCCTGTTTTCAAAGCCAGGTCCAAATGCGCGTAATTTGCCTCTTTTGCAAAGACTTTTAGCTGTATCTGTCAAACTGCACAAACATTGACTGTGAGAAGTTCACAAACAGATGCTGTTCTCTTTCTTTGACTTATTAGATCATCAGCTTGCCCCATGTAGAAGGGTATCACAGAGGCTTTGGGTGGGCAACTTGAAATATGCATTGGCTCACTTGTTTATTTGCTTTCTGTGTCATTACCCAGCCTAAATTTACTTCTACACTTCCTTAGAGACACTGGAGCCTTAAGACACTAGATGTTCACTTTTGATTTTTATTTTTATCTGCAACCATAATTGTTTTTTTATCCAGTCTACCTGGTTTGGCAGCAATTTGCAATTGAACTAAAAGGATTAGTTCACCAGAAGATTAAAATTCTTTCGTCTCTCATCATTACATTCAGGAAAGGGAAGACTTTAAGTTAAAGGGATAGTTCATCCAAAAATGAAAATTATCCCATGAATTACTCACCCTGAAGCCATCCTAGGTGTGACTGTGACTGGCTCCTAGACTTCCTGACTGGCAGGCCCCAAGGTCCTGCCTCTGGTAATAGGACTTCAGACAGTATCATCACAAACATTGGCACTCCACAGGGTTGTGTACTCAGCCCCATCCTCTACACCCTGTTCACCTACGACTGTGTCGCCTCCCACAAGCACAACATCATCCTGAAGTTCGCGGACGACACCGCAGTGATAGGACGCATCGCTGGCGGGGACGAGGCAGCCTACAGGAGGGAGGTGGCCAGTCTGGTGTCATGGTGTGGAGACAGCAACCTCACCCTCAACACGGACAAGACGAAGGAGATGATAGTGGACATAAGAAAAGAGAGGAGAACGCATCAGCCACTGTTCATCCGGGAGCTTGAAGTGGAGAGGGTGAGCAACTTTAAATACCTGGGTGTCCACATCAGTGAGGACCTCACTTGGACACCTCACATCACGCAGCTGGTCAAAAAGGCCCAACAGCGGCTGTATTTTCTGAGGAGGCTGAGGAAGTTTGGCATGTCGCCTAGGATCCTCAGCAACTTCTACAGCTGCGTCATCGAGAGTGTCCTGACCGACTGCATCACTGTGTGATACGGCAGCACTACTGTCATGGACCGCAAACACCTGCAGAGAGTGGTGAAGACTGTGCAGAAGATCACCAGGACTCCACTGCCCTCTCTGCAGAGCATCTACCACCGCAGAGTCCACAGGAGAGCTGCTTCCATCCTCAAAGACCCCTCTCACCCCCAGCATGGACAGTTCACACTTATACCCTCAGGACGGAGGTATAGAAGTGTGAAATGTAGGACTTCAAGACTAAAGAACTCTTTCTTCCCCTCTGCCATCAGACTCCTAAACAGTTGATAGGAGTCTGCAATAATGGACATAACTGTTTACATGGACATAATTGTTTACATGGACATAACTGTTAACATTGATTTATACTTTTGCTTTTGCACATTTATTATTTTCAGAACTGCACTACCTCATTTTTTATTTCCTTTATTCAGAACTGCACTACCTCACTTTTTATGCTTTTATTCAGAACTGCACTACCTCTACTTTTTATTGCTCTTATTTTTTATTTATTTTACTTTACTATATGGCATTTATTGTGGACGGCAAAGTAAGAATTTCATTGTGCAGGGAAACAAGCTTTCTGTCTGTGCATATGACAATAAACACTTTGAACCTTGAACCTTTGATATGACTATCTTCTTTCAGACGAACACAGAGTTATATTAAAAAATATTGAAGCCCAACAAATTGCATCCATCCAACATAAAAGTATTCCACTCGGCTCCAGGGGGTTAGTAAAGACCTTCTTAATCGAAGCGATGGGTTTTTGTAAGAAAAATATCCATATTTAAAACATAATAACCCATAATAACCAGCTTCCGACAAACATCCATACGCAAGTCGACTTAAAATTGGAAATGGTTTGGAATTACATGAAAATGTTTGGAATTACATGAAGGTGAATAAATAAGAACATAATTTCCATTATTGGATGAACAGTTCCTGTAACCTTTAATAAGCTGCCATTGGAAGTTTTTTGTTACATATCTACAGACCTGATCTGTACAATCCACACAAATTTTTTATAATTTATAATGCATATACAATGAATTCTGGAAGGAGATTGATCGGTTGATTTGTGATATTCAAAGTTACATCAGGTCCAGAAGAAGTTAAAGTCATTAAGTCTTATTTGCCTCAGGCAAGCTTGCAGTGCACAAAACATAATTTCAGTGTTGTTCCCATGGTAACAATAATTCCAGTATTTCTTTGTAGGGCTGAAAACTACCAGTTGTCACCCAACTAGACTTCATCTTGTACCTTGTGTTTATGTTTGGACAAAGTCCATATCTTCAGATGAAAAAACGTTCCAACCCATTCTTCCTGAAATGGGCAACCTACTCTCTCTCAGTAGACCCGGACCCATCACCATTCTTCTAGACTAATGCTGTATATTTGGGCTTAGATTCTACAAGCACTGCCAGTTAATTATCTGTAAAACACACCTTTATCTGAAGGGCCCTGGGTGGTCTATATTCAAGTTACGAAGAGAGAACACAAGCCCTGGTCCCCTGTGTATCCACATCCTGGACTGTTTAGCAAACTCTGCCCATTCAAACAACAGGGAAGATTACTTGCAGCTTTATTTTCCTTGAATCCCTTGAAACTCATTTCTTGTTGCAAAGATGTGCTTGAACCGCTTTCTTTTTTTTTTCCGAAGACCTGCAGTGGCCCTGCACCGCAGGCAACTCTGGGAAAATGCATCCAATCATCTGAGACTTACAAGGACATGAGTAGGAAATCAGACTTTAGCTAAATGGCTTTTCAAGAAGGGTGTGGTTAAACTACATTAGCAAGACATTAAAGAAATGTTTGTTTTTATATGTTTCATTTATTTATTTGTTTATTTATTTTCTTTGGCTTCTTTTATCTTATTCAGTTATATTTAAGCTTTGCGAATATTTAAGCTTTGCAAAAATAAAGCATTGACAATATGTTTATGTTGTTTTGAAATGAATACAACAAGATTAAAGCGGTAAGCCACAAAAGCCACTTACAGTCATTTAAGTATAAGGAAGTTTTTTTTAAATAATAATACAATAGGAAAAAATGATTAATCCCCAACTAATATAGTGTTTTATATTAATTTAACTGTAGATTTTAGTTTACTTTTGTAGACAGAAAGTAACTGTTTACGTTTGCTGGTTGGATAGCAACTTGGAATAAGGGTCATGAGAACTAAGGGAAAATCTCATTTAAAACATGTGCCAAGTTCTTAGAAATGTAATATTCATGTTAAATTCGCATGATTTTAAAAGTCTGTTTTCAAGAAAAGTTTAAAATTAATGTCCTGTGGTGTAACCATCAAGCATGAAGTAAAAACATATTTTCCTTACTCTGAGTTTTTGAGGAGTCACACCACAAGACATTTTACAGCCTGAACTGACCTTGTCTAGTAAAATTAAAATTAAAATTAAAATTGTCATGTAAAATTATCTGATATTTTAGACTTGACCTTCACATACAGCAGTGAGGGCAGCCATATGACATCGTTTTCGGTTGTGTGTTTTTTTTTTTTATAAAGTTCTGCAAGTTAGTTGCACCATCTGCATTTGTTGGTCTCACCACATGACTCTGATTTGGTGGACAAAGGTATTCAAATATTAGCGCTGAAGCAGTTTTGTTAAAACATTTTTTTTTCTAGAAATAATAATAAAGGGTCATTCTAAACACTTGAAAGAAAAGAATATTGTTTTCTTTTAATTACTTTTTTTTGTCAGTTTGAATCAGTTGTACAGTATCACCCCAGCATTTTTGAATTTATGCTCTAAAAATTATTTTTAATAAANGTTCTGCAAGTTAGTTGCACCATCTGCATTTGTTGGTCTCACCACATGACTCTGATTTGGTGGACAAAGGTATTCAAATATTAGCGCTGAAGCAGTTTTGTTAAAACATTTTTTTTTTCTAGAAATAATAATAAAGGGTCATTCTAAACACTTGAAAGAAAAGAATATTGTTTTCTTTTAATTACTTTTTTTGTCAGTTTGAATCAGTTGTACAGTATCACCCCAGCATTTTTTAATTTATGCTCTAAAAATTATTTTTAATAAAGTAGTTAGAAACATGCTCCTCATAGAAAAGGTGTATTCAATTGTTATGAAGTGATCCAAGTCACAATTCTGACCTTTTTATTTCATAAGATATAAATGTCACTTCTAAAGTTGTGATACTAATCAGGGCTAATCATTGATTTGGTCTTTTTTCTATACGCAAAAAGCATTAAAGTATACTTTAACGTTATTAAGAACAACTATATATGTTTTCCCGTTATGCTATTGCCAGCTTCCAACAAGCAGCTGTTAGGTGCTATCAGATCAAGTGTTAAAGTTCAAACACATTTTATTTTCCTGTTGACCAGGCTCATTATGCACAGGAGATTAACATAAATGCCAGTTTTGTCCGGTGCACCATCAGCTTATGTAGGGTTATTGTTCTCAACTGCTGCCCTTTGCAAAGGTGATAATCTAGAGAAATGTCACTTGCACTGATTAATTATTATGTCTAAATGCTCACCGCCTATGTATGCATGTGGGATAGGAAACTGTCAGAGAAGAATGCATCAAAACCAGGGCAAATGTGCATCACATTCCTCACGTGAGCCTTTCCGTTTGTCAGGTATTGTGTTTTCCATCCAAGCGTGTTGGATGAGTTGGAATGTGCCAAAGAGAGAACACTGTCTATTTTCAGTCGTCCTATCTGCATTTTCCCTTGTAAAAAGACTGCATGTTACTTCATGAGTCATCTTTGCGATCTATGCTTAGACTTGCATTGCGCTGCAAGGGTCCTAATAATTAGTACTTGGAAAGAAAGACAAACATCCTCTGAAATGAGTGTACTTGTTTTCTAGATGTCCAAGCAGAAGATGCTGCAAAGTGTTTGCGTACTAAAAAGTGTCCTTGGAGTCGGCGAAGGCATTTCAACAAGGCATTGTTCTTTTTTTGACCAATACCTCACACAAGGCCCCAGGATGTCTTTACTTCTACGCCTTTTATCAACAATGCCTTTTCAATTTTCCATATACAAACATTGGCAATAGGGGATAAGCTTGTGAAGTAGATGGAGATATAATTGTTGCAGCTCAGCTGACATTGAAAATGATATCATATCAGAAAAGACTTTCATAAGAGTCTTATCACTTGTTATCATAGCACTTTGAGAGTAGGCCCCACTATTGGCAGGCGTAGCAACCCCATGGAGCAAGCGCTGGAATTCAATGGAAAGAAACATAAAATGTTGGCGAGACTTGCGCATTCCTTCGCACTTTCTTGGCTGTCTTTCCTTCTTTGAGGGAACTTAGGTCCCCCTACCCTCTTTTGCCTTTTTTTCTTCTGATCCATTGTCCTTCCTGCAAAACGATTAGTGACTAAGTACTGAAGACTTAATTTGACCTTTAAGGGAAGTATAAGAAATCATTCTAAATTAATAGGATTTAAATAGTTTTATAGACTATGCTAATGTTGGGTGGTATGATGGTATTCTGTGCAACCATAGAAATATATTAGCAAATATTTGGCTTTACTGTTTTTTTTATACAACAGAATTGGCACAGTTACACATAAGATGGCAAAAATGTAGTCATTTGAAAATGGAATTGAGCTTATTTAAAGGTATTCATTTGGCACAACGCAAAATGGAGTTGAATTGTTTTCAGTTGTTGAGCTACGTTACAATTTTCCGCATCAAGTCTTTTGCTATTAACTCAAGTGTTATATAATGTGAAGCTGTTTTTACTCTGATGCCAAACTGATGTTTACATCAATTAATAATAATTAATAGGATAATATTGTACATAGCATCCAACACTAGACTATGCCTTAATAAACTATTACTACGATCCTGTGTTGTTATTGTTAGCTAAAACTAAAAATATATATATAAAAGTTTTTTTTGAATTGAAATAAAGCTGAAATAAAATAAAATCTTAACAAACTTGAATTACAAATGTCGCTTGAGTCAGAGTCAATAGCCTCGCGGACAGCGCTTTGACAAACCACCCGCTTTTAAAACCACCACTTCACCGTGACAGCCCAGCCCGTTTAGCACTTTATTTCCATTTTTCTAATATTTTCTTAATTTTTATTTAAAATAAATGCATGGAAAAAGCAATTTTTTTAAACACAGGTTGGTCGCATCAAAAGAAAACACCACTGCTCCTGTTATCATACAGGTTTCTTTTGTCTCAATCAGACAGTGGTGGGTGGAGTTAGTGTAAATAGCCTCTGCCAACAAGGCGGGCTATTTGCACTTGGTGTATACAGACACTCTGATTTATTGATATTTTGAATTGGTTTTTATGTTTAAATTATTTAAGTTATATTATTGTTTTAATTTTAGTTTTAGTAATTTTAGTATTTCAACTTAAACTTATTTTATTTTAGTTAAATGTCAAGGCAACAGTTGTTCATTTAAGCTTTCTTTATGTAAGTTTTGGAACAGAGCCATAGTGTTTTATTCGACTGGTGTTGTGATGTGAGGTTGATTCTGATGGATGAGTTACAGTTGTACATGTGTGCTCTCTGATGATTCAGATTTTGGCAAGGTTATCCATATATATGTGTGTGTGTGTGTTTGTTTGTGCTCCAGAATCTGATAGTTGCCATTAATCCTGAGTTTTGTCCATGCATTGTGGTCATAAATTTTCACTTTTTTTGCTTGAATTTGCAAACTCAACATCTGGTTGGCATATGTGCATTTGTGCGTGTATGTGTTTGTTTTGGCATTGAATATTCAAATATGAAAACTTGTGGTTGGAAAAATTCTCCAAAGCCATCACATTTTCATAAATGGTAATTTTAGGAACATTTGGTACCACTGTGCAATAAGGTCTTGTAATGCCATATAAACAAAATGTGAAACAGTGAATGATTGTCATTCACAAAAGAGGTTTTGCTGCAGGATATTCATAGCTACTACATTATTCTAGTGCAATTTGTCTTGTGAGTGATCTTAATGCAAAGCCAATGGTTAACAATGGGTACTATTTTTTTTCCCACTTGTTTCACAATATTCATAAGTTGAAAATCTAACTGTAAAAGACAATACCCTTTTATTTCAGCCTCTGATTTTCAACATATGATTATTTTATGAATATATATATCCATTTACCACAATGTTTCAGTAGTAACTTTATTATTATTATTATTATTGTTATTAATATAGCACTGTCATCCTGCCCATAATGTTGGGAAACGCTAAAGGATGTTATGGGTACTGAGGGGCTGTTTTTAACATGGATTAACAGCTCTATGTTTATCTTTGCCAGATGCTCCATCGTTCTGTTGCATTCTACCCAGCCGTCTTGAACAACAACAGGCAACAGACTAAATAATATATAAGGATATGCCCCTGATATATAATTTACCACTGGCTTGTGGTCACCGTTTAGCTCTTGGTTTTTCACGCTGTGGGTTTGACATGTGGAAGGTTGAGAGCTTGTGTGGAGATGCATTTTTGTGGTTAAGGAAAAGTCGAAGCATTCTTTTGGGTGGGGGTTGATGAAGCCTGAATTATAACTCCGCCCCTTTTGGCTCTGTCTCAAAGAACCGCAGGTGCATCCACTTTGTGAGTGGTTCGAAAGGCAAACATCTTATGGCAGTAGATATGGTGCTGTATTATGATATGATCCTGTTGTGTGCAAATCCATTTTATTTGTATAATTTCTATATATTTTTAAATTATAATTACAATATAACATGCATAATAATGTGGTTACTGTATTTGTATTAGTTACAATTAGTTTATATATTTTAATTTAATTTATTATTTATTATAATATGTATATATATATATTATTTTTTTTTTTTTACATATATTTTTAAAAATCTTATTTACCCTAAACTTTTGAATGGTAGTGTATCACGGTTTCCCTTAAGCCGCGCACACACTTAACGATTGTAAGGCCGATTATGAATGTAAATTGATACTTATGACTGATCGCGCTCAAACGCGTCCAGTCGCGTTCAGTCTGCGATTACAGTCGGTGTTCAAATTCCATGTGTAAGTATTTAAATCTGCTTCAGTCGCAGGAAACAATCGGTATGTGTGTTCAGTTCAGTCTTAGAATGTTTCAGCTAATCGTTAGGTGTGTCCCCGGCTTTAATNTTTGGATGTTGTCTCTCTCCTTTGCACTAATAAATACCCATCGTTTGTGGAAGTCTGTGAACGCCTCTTTCCTACAACACCAGACCGTAACAGGCAGATCTGTATAGATTTATAAAATAATTTGCCAACAACAACAACATAAAAATAATTAACATATTGACCATTTCTCCCAGAAACATCCACTCCACACTGTCCAACCACTGTTATTATAATCAGGCAGCCTTTAAGTGGTTTAAAGTGCAATGTCCCATATAGACCAACAGAAAGACCTGTTACTCTTGCAAATGCTTGATGATAACATGCAGAAGGTTTTTATGGAATGTGAAAGGAGCTACACCTCAATGCTGAATTTGACAGTGTTTTGAGAGTGGAGAACATGGAGGCCATCCAGATAACAAACTGTCAAATAAGAGAATGACCACTGCTGGCTTTAGGCTGCCCTCAGGTTTGGCACCCTAAGATATACGTGTACAGCTAGGATTTATTGCACACACTGTGAGCTTAAAGTGAGTGTTCACCCCAAAAAATAACGACTTGCGCATTCTGCGTGCGGTCTTTCGCCAGAAGCTAGTTGTTTGAATATATAAAGTTTAAAATATGGATATTTTTCTTTAAAAAACGCATCCTTTTGCTTCAAAAGGCCTTTATTAACCCTCGGGAGTTGTATGGATTCATTTCTTTAATGGATGGATGCATTTTTTCTGTCTTCCTTGGAGGACTAAGAATATTTTTAAATATATCTCAGATTGTGTTCGTCTGAAAGAAGATAGTCATATACACCTAGGATGGCTTGAGGGTGAGTAAATCATGGAATAATTTTCATTTTTGGGTGAACTATCCCTTTAAAGTTGCAACTCACATTATTAGACTATAAAAGTGCCCCTATTATGCTATTTTAAAGGTTCTTAAAGGTCTCCTGCAATAGGTCTACATGCATCCAAGATCAAAGATTTTTTTCTCTCTAAACACCTTCTTTCTGAGAATCTACTCTGCTCTTATTGGTCAGACAGCTCTGTCTGTTGTGATTGGTCTACTCTGCTCTGATTGTTCAGATGGCCCAGTCTGTTGTGATTGGTCTACCATTTACAGCGTGTCTCAGAACCAAACACTCATTACCATATCTGAATTTCAGCTCCGGATCTTCTTCAGTACTTTTATACAAAGAGATACGAACAGTAACCATGGTGTCAGTTCTACCGCATTAATTCCAGTGTGAGTCCTCATCTTTTGGAAGTTCATGCAAAGTGGATTTGCTTTCGCAGCGCGGAAAACAGCGTCTTCTTGAGATGTTGACAACACAAACCAAACTCTTCCAGGCCTCGGCTACAACAATAGTGTTTGAGGGTCAAAGTAGACGTTGTTCGTGGGCAGCCAGTGAAGACCATAGGCTGCTATTATGCAAATTTGTAACAGACCTACAAAGGTACGAGCAGGAAGTAAGTTCAGAATGACTTCTTTCTTTTGGGAGACAATAATTCCAATCTTTGAAACGTTGCAGAAGTTTTACTTTCACAAACATCTATATTACACATTACATGAAACATACAATCTGAAAAAGCATATTAGGGGAATTTTATGGCATTATAAGCCTGTGTTTTAGATTAATAGTGAGGGAAAAGCATTGCCGATTGGTGCAGTCCTGCAATAAAGTAGTATAAAACTAATGGGGGCAAACTCCAGCCTGCGGTTTTGTAGTGAGGAAAATTCCTATATTCTGAATTACCTAGAGATGTCAGATAATAATGATTGCTAAACCATATGGAAATAAAAATCAAGTGTGTTTTCACTGCTCTGTGAATTTTAGTCTTACTTTTCCCCTCTGAAAACTGATTTACTGTGGAGGATTGTGTCATTTTGACTAAAATATGTGTCTCTTGATTACTACTACATATAATCTTCTACAATCAGGCTACTCGGTTAGCTTTGCCAAGAATGTTGACAAATCCTAAGCTTTTCTCTGACCCGTCTGCTTTGAGAAAACCAATGAAATCCCATGATGCTCAAGAAGTTGAGAATGATAATGATAACAAGGATGAAGCCTATGGGCTAAATAATGGTCAGGTGTTAATTAAACTACGACATTATGACATTCAGCAAATATGCATTCACATAATTTAAACTAGAGGTCTCCAAACTTAGTCCTGGAGGGCCGCTGTCCTGCAAAGTTTAGCTCCAACCCCAACACACCTGAACCAGCTAACCAAGATCTCTCTAGGCATACAAGAAACTTTCAAGCTGGTGTGTTGAAGCTGGTGGGAGCTAAACTCTGCAGGACAGCGGCCCTCCGGGACCGGGTTTGGAGACCTCTGATTTAAACAAATCTTTCAATATCTAGTGAATCCAGTTTTTGATCTAATGAAGTTAATTGTATGACTATACTGTACTAAAATACTAACGAGCATTGAGTCGTTTTTCAGAGGGCTGACTCATTCGGTCATTGAATCATTCATTAAAATGATTTGTTCAAATGGCAAATTCATTCAGTAACGAAGCACTGCTAAGTGTTGATCTGAGATGCATAACAGTTCTGCTGTGGTTTCATTTGAAAATTTTCATAGACTAAAAATAAAATGTTATTGAACACTTTTATAAAATCTGTATGACATTCACAATCATGCCGATATATAGGAATTACACTTTCGTGGCATTGCTATCATTTGATAAGACTAAACCCAAGGAGAGAGAAATGTCCAGGCTGTTTGTTTGGTTCTTGCAAAGCAACTGACATTACTCAATAATGTCAGCTTGCATATCGTTAAAACAATCATTATGGATATTATCGTAGACAAATAGACAACGGATTTATTCCGAGATGTGTTTAACTGATGTATTTAAGAAAGTATCACCTGAATGTGTTTTAGAATTTCTATCTTGTATTAATATGAAATGTCTTATATTTGTTTTTTTTTTTTTTTATTGTATGAATTTTGTTGTTTATTCTGTTTTCGGCCATGAAAATAACCTTGTTGCTGACATGGCGGAAATTAATAAATATTATCATAGACGATACATATCTCGCACCCATATGGCTAGTTCACATTTAGCAAATGTAGCGGAAAACAGATATATGTGGTTCTCACTGGGAATCCCAGTGGTTAAATGTTGTCTTTGTTTGTTTTTCTTCTGTTGATGTTGATTGTGGTTTTTAGCACGTTAGTTTATCAAACCGACAATGGTTGATGCGTCATTAAATTTTTTTTCAGATAAGTAATATTTCTGCTATTAATCTTTCACTGCGAATGTTTCTGGCAATATGGAGCTAGATGATCTCTTCTTTTGTATGAAGGTATTGGTAAATACCACATTCTCAAAGCACTTTGCTTCCGTTTTTCACTTTCGTTTGGGAATACTTTTGAGCCATTAATGAATTAATAAACTTTTCTAAGTCTTGTTGTGAGGTTTAGTGACTTCAGGAGTGTGTATATGTGAAGATATTTCCTGCATTTACTTTGTTTTTCCTTTAGGCTTTAGAAGCATCCGTTTGTCATAAAACGATGCCTGCTAGGCAAATCCCATTCGCACACATGACAGATGTGTCCTGTCAGTTACAGTATTTGTTTTACATGTTTACAGTCTGTTGATACAAGACTCCTCAGGGCTGTATTTCAAATAGCGGGCCCTTATCATTTGACGTCATAACCCAGAATGACCTCGAAATTCAATTAATGTGAATGTTCTTTAGCAAAATAACTTCCCAGAATTCTGCAAAGCTGTTAAAATCTATCAGACGGTCGGTCACGCACGTATTGCCATGGTGTCTTGTTTGCCTATATCGAAATTAGAGCGGTTAATTGTTATGATGTTTCACAGCCTTGTCGGTTGCTAAGCAGGTGGACGTTTTACACAGGATGATACCCATTAACTTCCACTTGACTAACAGCCTAAATGGTTGTTGTTGTTGTTGTTTTTTTCACCCTCACAGATGCCCGGTTTAGTGTCATGCCTTGGCGATCTAATAGTCACTGGAATCATCATCCTCTTCTCTGACCACGTCAAATCAGAGATATGGACCAATGAAGGTATGGATTGCCTGTATTTGTGCCAAAGTGCTCCGGGATAGTTACAGCATACAAATTTTGTTGCTGCTAGTATTTTTGATAAACAGCAATATTGTGAAATATTATTACAGTTTAAAAGGACTGTTTTTATTATAATATATTTTAAAATGTAATTTTTTGCTGTGATGGATAGCTTCAGGATAGCTAGTGACGTTAGCATTCGAATTTTGTTTCTGCTAGTATTCAGATTTGTGTTCCAGCATATGGAAGTGGTCAAAAGTCTTTGTAGCGTGTCTTTGTTTAGTCAAAGCAGGATGAAATAATACTGAACAACTTCTCCAAATAGCAAAAAGATTCATCATGTGAAAATTCTAATTCAAAATTTTAATCCATACCAGGAACATAGCTATGGGCTTGTTTCGTAGAACAATAAACATCTCTGTTTAAAACTCCCAGTCTCCATTGCCCTACATATGGATTGCTCAATTAATGCAAGCCACTCTGGCTTGTGTGTGTGTTATGGCTGCTATTTCGCTGGCCAGCGCGAGAGAGAGACATTTGAGAAATGTGGTGGGATTTCAAATAATATGCTTTTGCCAATATTTCCTGAAAGCCGACATTGAGCACGAGCATTTCTTGAGCGCAGTTAGACCCCTGCCACTGGAACGACGCCACTCCCAGTGTGTGTGACTCTGTGCGCGTGTGTGTTTGCCTCTCTTTGTTTAACTCTTGGCAGTAAATGTCTGATATAAATACTGAAATCTGACTAGGCAGAAAAGCACAGTAATGTAAACACCTTGATTCTTGCTATAGAATCTCTGCTAGGCTTTTAAAGATGAACATATGAAGCAGTGGAATTGGGGGAAGCAACTATTAAACGGTAGCATGTTAAGCAGCATATAATTTATAGTTGTTAAACTACAATCAGGTGGCACTTTTGAAAAATGTAAAAATGAAAAAAGTAGTTTGCAACTGACAGAAAGATTTATGACAGCAAGATGAAAGCAGATCTGAGTATATGTATTGAGGTGTTTATCTCATACAAACTTTTATGTATTTGAATTTTTTAAGATTTTTAACAAGTCTCTTATGCTCACCAAGGCTGTATTTATTTAATTAAAAATACAGTAAAAAACTGTTAATATTTTAAATATCATCACAATTTAAAATAAACATTTTCTATTGAAATATATTTTAATATGTAATTTATTACTGTGATCAAAGCTGGATTTTCAACATAATTACTCCAGTCTTCAGTGTCACATGATCCTTCAGAAATTATTCTAATGTGCTGATTTGATGCTCAAGAAACATTTCTAATTATTATTATCAATGTTGAAAACAGTTGAGCTGCTTCATNTAATTTGTGGCCCTGGAGAAGTTTTGACATGCCCTGACATTTTTGCTTTTTTCAGTTGCTTATAAACCTTTTAATGACAAAAGTCTCATTACACTGTATTCAGCACACACTAGGCTACAATAATATGTGAGCAACAAGTATGTATATGTTTGTATTTTTGAGAGAATTATGTATATGCATGGTTTTTGAAAAAAACAAACAAAAAAATAAGTCACTGATATAAGGCCTCAAAACACATACTAAATATTTTTTCACAAGACTTTTGGGAACTGTATATTTTAGTCTAGAGTTTTTGCTTCAAAGTGATGTAAAAATCATTCTGCCTACTCAGATACATAAAAGAATGTATTGATTTTACATTTCTAAGACACTTTTTGCTTAGGATTGCCGTATGCAAGGAGGCGTGAATCTTCATGAATAATGCTGTGATTCACACCTGAGGAGATTAAGACCCTGCCCATAATGAGCCGCATAATGAGCCGTTTAGTCAGGAATGTGACTGAGTGAACAAGAAAGAATGCAATGACAAAAGAAACATATCATTTTTTTGTTTGTAGTTTATTTAAAATATAGTTAACTATATAAATGAGAGTCATTAAATTAAATTGCTTTATTTTAGTCCTTGCTTATAGACGAGGCAGAGGAAAGTTACCTCTTTTATTTTAGCAGAGAGGGTGATATGTGTTGTATCTGTGAGTATTACATGACGTCATATCTCTTATTAGTGAACACAAGAAAGTGAAAAATGGCAAACGGAGAGACGGATATACGACCTGCACCATCATGTATAAGTGTATCATTCAAATTTTCCCCATTGTCTAGAGAGTTAAAAAAGCAAACAAAATTCGCAATACATAGCAATATCGAATCACAATACTTGTAGAATCAATCAATTCATAAAAATCACAGTACATATCGTATTGGCACCCAAGTATCATGATAGTATTGAATCGGGAGATATTGTCACAGCCTTTGTTAACGTTAACTTCGACAGCTATATTCATTTAATTTATTTTAATATTTTATAGTAAAAAAAAAAACCTACACCCCCAATGCTTCGACTATAGAATGTAAAAAAAAAAAAAAAGTTTGACCGCATGTCTCCACTTTCCTCCACTGTTGAAAATTAAGCCAAAATATCCTTGAAACGGTCATTGCTGATGACGTCATATGGATCCTGAGTTTGCACAGTAATGATCCTGAGGTATTGAGCGGTGGTATTAAGGTACTCGCAAGCACAGCTGTCAATCACCCCGTTTTTTTTATAACTAATTAAAACTCTTAACTTATTTTAAAAAACAAATATTTTTTTACAAATAATTATACTTATTATTTGTAAAAATGATGACTTGAAATGTGATAAGAACTACCTAAAACGACAGAAACCAATTTTTTTTTTTTTTTAGTTTGACTTGTGGCCCATTCGATTACATGTAGTGGGCAGGGTTTATACTGCAGCCAGCCACCAGGGGGCTATCAAAATGTTTTGGCTTCACTTTTCACTTGGCTCTGACGAAATTCCAGTGCTATTGGCTTGTTGATAATATAATCCCTTGACAGCTCTGGAATAGAACAAGCTCACATGTCTCCTGCTTTCAGTTTCAGACGTCCAGTTCGGTGGACTGGGCTCCAGGGTCACCCTCACATGCGGAGGCTCACATGGCGGGTACGTACTCCAGTCTATATTAAGATTATTGCTAGAACTCCATCAGACTCCAGATCTAAGCTTTCCTGTAAGGAGTGATAATAGTGTGCTTAACCACTCTCTGTAGGGGCACAAGGCCAGTCCTTATAGGG
>RJVU01029436.1:6380372-6400326 GCA_003731715.1 Anabarilius grahami
ATCCTACCCAGACAATATCCAAAATCCTTGTCCTTGTGGGGACATTTTCTGGTCCCCAAGAGGAAAACAGCTTATAAATAATACTAAGTTTTTTGTTTTTTTTGAAAATGTAAAAATGAAGAAAGTTTTCTGTGATGGGTAGATTTGAGAGTTTATGGTTAGGGGGCAGAATATACAGTTTGTACAGTATAAAAGTCATTATGTCTATAGAAAGTCCCCATAAAACATGAAAATTGCTGTTGCATTGCATTCCAAAATTCCTAAAAGTCTATGAAATATCCCAATAAAACATGGAAACCCAGTGTGTGTGTTTGTGTTTGTGTGTGTGCGTGCGTGTGTGTATAATTAAAAAAAATAAAAATAAAATTAATTCAAGGAAACATTAACTTGATCAAAAGTTATAGTAAAGACATGTTACAAAAGATTTCTATTTCAAATAAATGCTGTTCTTTCAAGCTTTCTATTCATCAAAGAATCCTGAAAAAATGTGTCATGGCTTCCATAAAAACATTAATCACCACAACTGTTTTCAACATTGATAATAATAATAAATGTTTCTTAAGTCAGCAAATCAGCATATTAGAATGATTTCTGTAGGATCATGTGACACTGATGACTGGATTAATGATGATGAACATTCAGCTTTGATCACATGAATAAATTACATTTTAACATATATTTTAAACATTAAAAACATTTAAACATTAAAAAATCTTACCGACCCCAACATTTGGAACAGTAGTGTATATACACATTTTTGTCACAAATTATATTATCATCATAACAGCTTGAGCGAAATCAGTCTGTCTGTATCAGTCTGGACAGTGTTATCCATCCTTTGTTAAATNGATGACGGGAGTAATGATGATGAACATTCAGCTTTGATCACATGAATAAATTATATTTTAACATATATTTTAAACATTAAAAACATTTAAACATTAAAAAATCTTACCGACCCCAACATTTGGAACAGTAGTGTATATACACATTTTTGTCACAAATTATATTATCATCATAACAGCTTGAGCGAAATCAGTCTGTCTGTATCAGTCTGGACAGTGTTATCCATCCTTTGTTAAATGGATGTATGTATTGATTATTCCTCAGCTGGAGACTGAGAACACAAGTCTAAAGATCATGGACGCTCTGGTGGGTCACCTGCATCAGATCCAGATCAGAGCTCAGGATGCCCTGATCAACCACAGCCAGTGGAGTGAATGGAGTCATGTGGTGGATGCCCGGCCGTGGATTGGTCAGAGTCAGTCAACACTCACACGCACACATACACACTCACACGCTCACACACACACAAAAGACACCTGACACATAAACACTCAAGAACAAATGTAACCAATGCAATTTAAAAATACAATCCTTACAGTTAATGTTACAGTTAAAGGTGCAGTAAGCGATTTTAAAAAAATGCTGTTGAAAGTGGATCGGACTGAGCACCAAAACACATGTGTAGCCAATCAGCAGTAAGGGGCGTATACACTCCTGATGGGGGAGGAGAGAGCTCAGTACATGAGACAGACATTAACAGAATGACTATAGAAAGAGAGAGGCCAGAGAAAATACAAAAGAGGAATATGCCTGGGGAATATAACCTTAAAAATAAGGGTTACGAACAGGCAAGAGGTTAATATCATTAAAGGGATAGTTCACCCAAAAATGAAAATTTGATGTTTATCTGCTTACCCACAGCGCATCCAAGATGTAGGTGACTTTGTTTTTCAGTAGAACACAAATGATGATTTTTAACTGCAACCGTTGCCGTCTGTCAGTCGTATAATGCATGTCAATGGGAACTCCAATTATAAGAGTAAAAAACATGCACAGACAAATCCAAATTAAACCCTGTGGCTCGTGACGACACATTGATGTCCTAAGACACGAAACGATCAGTTTGTGTGAGAAACCGAACATAATTTATATAATTTTTTACCTCTAATACACCACTATGTCCAACTGCCTTGAGCATCCGTTGTGTGAGGTCTGAATGCACTCTGACGCTGGAAGTGATGTCTCACACTCATTGACGTATACATGCGAGAGATCACTTCTGGCATCAGAGCGCGTTTTCATACCTTACACACCGGATGGACAACGGTTGGAGTTAAATATCATAATCTGTGTTCTACTGAAGAAACAAAGTCACCTACATCTTGGATGCGCTGGGGGTAAGCAGATAAACATCACATTTTCATTTTTGGGTGAACCATCCCTCTAAAGAGCGAGAAGGCCTAAAAACAGAGCAGAGGTTACTTTATTTCTTTTTGATATGTGAGTAATGTTGGTTTTGCTGTGTTTCACGGAACTAAAATATGCTGTCTTTTGCTTAAATATACTTGTGTGTCATCTTCCCTTGTTTGTTCATTTGCTTTATTATAATTATAAGCTTGGAACATTTAAACCTCATCCACCACCCCTTTCAAGCATCATCTGTGTGTACGAAAAGTGAGATAATATACTCCTAATATATATTTTTTCTTTTGGTTCCCCTTTTAGTTATCCCTATTACTCCTTAATCTTGTCAAATTTGTAATATATCAGTTACTTAGACTATCGTGTTATGCAGGGAGAGGTTCATGAAAACTGTGTTTGTTTTTTGGGGGGGATGGAGGGGATGACTTTGCCATCGAAGGAGTAGTGGAGCTAAATAACAATTAGACATTCGACCTGAATTGTTATAGTAACAAATTGCTTTCACTTATTGATGACAACATACCCTCTGCCGGTAGGCACAGCAGATTCCTCCATAGTCGTTGCCTATGTTGCATAGCTTGTACGTAGATGTAGGGGCAGAGGCACCAAGATAGGGGTGTGATCCTTTTGGGTATAGGGGCGTGTTTGTTTTTGTAATTTCAAATATCAACAGCGTTTTCCAGAAATCGCTTATTGCACCTTTAATGGCTGGTATGACATGAACAGAAATGGAAAAAATAAATTTTTTAAATAATAGTTATATTTATGTGTGTAGAAATCTTAGAATTCAGTTTGTACTATAACAATAATGCATGCGGATCATATTAGTTGAAATACTATATGGAATATTTTGGTAACACTTTACAACAAGGTCCTGTTAATTAATGTTAATGCATTAACTATCATTGATTAACAATGATCAATAAAATAATCTTGGTTAATGTTAGTCCATAAAAATACAACTATTCTTTGTTAGTTCATGTTAGTTCAGGTCTGTTAAATTATATAAATGATATAAAACACAATCGGTGATATTTTAATAAATATCCTGATGCATCCAAGCTTTATAATGGCAGTAAGCAAGGTTCACGAGTATGAGCTGAAGAAAGTGCCTCCATCTACCATAAACATATTCCACATGACTCCGGGGGGTTGATAAAGGCCTTCTGAAGCGAAGCGATGCATTTGTGTAAAAAAAAAAAATATCCATATTTAACAAGTTAAGTAAAATGTCCAGCTTCCGCTAGACCACCTTCCGTGTTCTACTTATGAAGAAAGTGTAACATTCTCGCGGTTCAAAACGCTTACGCTACGTCCTACGCCTTCCCTATTCAACTTGCAGAAAAAGCTTAACTGGCGCGACGCCAGTTGTTTTTTTCATAAGTTGAATACAGAAGGCGGTCTGGCGGAAGCTAAATATTTACCTTCATAACTTGTTAAATATGTTTTTTTTTTTGTTTTTTTTACACAAACACATCGGTTCGCTTCAGAAGGCCTTTATTAACCCCCCCCCCAGAGCCGTGTGGAGTACACGTTTTGATGGATTGATGTGGATGGAAGTACTTTCTTCAGCTCATACTCGTCGGTCCCGTTCACTGCCATTATAAAGCTCGGATGCGTCAGGATATTTATTAATATTTCTCTGATTGTGTTCATCAGAAAGAAGAAAGTCATATACACATAGGATGGCTTGAGGGTGAGTAAAGCTTGGGGTAATTTTCATTTGAAAGTGAACATCCTTTAACCTTTGTTAATGTTAGTTAAAAAATATTCATGTTAGTTCAGAAAGCATTAACAAATGTTAACAAATACAACTTTTGATCTTAATAATGTCTGAGATTAACATTAACTGAGATTAGCAAATGCTGTAGAAGTATTGTTAATTCCTTAAAACTTTCTTCCTTATTAGGAATTAAGGTTATTGAACCTTATTGTAAAGTATTACCAATATTTCTATAATTATTTTTTGTCACACCATAAGACCATTCAAAATAAACCAGTCTAGTGAAATCAACCACCCATATAGTTTTAAACAGATGCTGCTTTTAATTCACTGCTTTTAATGCTCAATGTTTAATGCTAAATGCATATGTATGAATCAAAACCACTGTTTTTCTTGGAGAAGTGTTTCATGTACTATATATTACCCATCATATATCAAATCCTTCAGATAACTAATGTAATAATAGTGTAAATCAAATTGGGCACAGCTTGCATGATTCTTCAGGATATTGGACGGTGTTCTAAGGCAGATATCTGATCAATTTAATAAAGGAAGATAATTATATTTAGATGCTGGCAACTCAACAGATTTCTTTTTGAAACATGTCTTGTGGTTTGCTGTGTAGAACACACTACACTAGTGCACTACAATGGAGCTGTCTATCTATGTCAACCTTACTAAAAAAAGTAGCAACAGAATATTGTTTTATCCTTGCTGGTTTTCAGACAGTAAACATGCATGCTGTCCACTGTATGAATGCAAATTAAATGATGAGCTTTGGATCATCAAGTGGAAAACTGTTGAGGAAAACTTATTTCGACATGACTTTTGAGCGGAGCTGGTCATTAATAATTCAGAAGTGGTATAAATATATATAATTATATTTGTTTTGCAATTTTAGAGCCTTGGGAAGAGCCAACAGAATCAGTTATTTGTTGCTTTCCAAGTTTCGATACGCCATTTCCAGTGAGGACAACAGACAAGTCCCCAGGTATTTGCTTTACAGTTTCATACATTAGTATTTATTTATTTAAAAATGCATTGTGCAACAAATGATCTTTTTACTCATAGTAACTGAGAAGTCTTGGCAGTGGATGTTATACGCAGTTACAGATTAAACACAAAGTATAAAATGTATTTGAGATCTTAGCCAGATTTTTTTTTCACCCCCTAAATATTATCCAGATGGTTTGGGCTTGTTTGTAGTGGGTGGAGTTTTCCCCATCATCTGGCTTTGACCAATCAAAGCGTACCATCCTTCCCTAATGCAGTCATGTGGCAGACACCAACATGACTCATTCTGCTCTTCATTAGCTAACTGTTTCCAGGCCATTTATTTATAACTACCCATCTAGCACGTGTACATGCTGTACAATTGCAAGAGCTCAAGGATGGAATGAAGTAAATATATTTGACTCAAACATTTTTTGATAAATGTGTCAAAATAAATCATGTAGTGACCAAAGAAATTTAAACTAATTAGAACTTTTTTTGAGCTTTTCAAAGTAGCTACATTTTGCCTAGAATAACTGGAGCATAAAAGCTTTTGTTCACACAGGAATGTATTTTGAGGCAAAAAAAAAAAAAAAAACTTGTTTAACAAAAACAAGGAAATTATTATTGTTATTATTATTACTAAGTTTTTATGTCATTAGATTTATAAATGTTATCCATAGTAATACTTAAAAAAAATGTGTGTGTATATATATATATATATATAAAAATATTGTGTTTGTTGTTTTGTTGTTTTTGTGTACTTGTTTTGTTTGTTTTTTCTTGTTTTGTGTGTTTGTTTTTGTTTTCGTTGTTTTTGTGTGTTTGTTTGGATGTTTTTGTGTGTTTGTTTTATGTGTTGTGTTTTGTTTTTTTCTTGTTTTGTGTGTTTGTTTTTGTTTTCGTTGTTTTTGTGTGTTTGTTTTTTTGTTTGGATGTTTTTGTGTGTTTGTTTATGTTTTGTTTTTGTGTGTTTGTTTTTTGTTTTTGTTTGTTTGTTTTGTGTGTTTTGTGTTGTGGTTTGTGTTTCGTTGTGTTTTGTTTTGTTTCATTTTGTTTTGTTTCGTTTTTGCCATAGATTCATCATTACAGCCAAACGGAAGCCTCGGACTGTTGGTTTTGTTGGGGCTGTTTGCAGCAGTCATGGTGGCTGTGTTATTAACTATCATCGTGCTTCTATGGTGAAAATTGTGCTACATTTATCTATATTTCATAACTAAATATATACAAATCAGTTGCAACAATATGTAAGAGATATATTAATTGTTCATTTTATAGGGTGAGGCAAAGGAAACAAGACAATGTGAAGAAACAGGAACTGACTTCCATGGTGAAGATGAAGTCCATACCGATCTAAAGTAAGCTCGTGTAGACGACTGTCTCCATTCTTACATTCCTTGCATCTGCTGTTTTGGCGATTGGCCCATCTTGGTTTAAACAGTCTGGAAGAGAATGCATGCTAAACGATCCTTTTATGGTTACTATGTTGATACTTGGAGTATATCATCAGTGTGCTGCCTTCCATTTTTATTGCATAGAAAACAAACTCAGTCAAAAATGCAGTCAACAAAACCGACTAGACTACTTCTTGACTTTTCTTTAGCTTCAAGGAAGGCTAAATTCACACATTTTGGGAGTGACAACTGCTTTTAAACGTGGGAGTGAATCCCCTAATTTATAGTTTACTGTGTGTACTGAATATAATAGTCACTCCTGAACTTACTGTGCTTGACATAGTCATAACCAAAGCAATGTTTTTGTATTTTGCATCCATGAACAAGAAACAGCTTAACTCGATCATTTTTAATAAGTAATATTAGCGACATGAGATATTTTATTGTTAGTAAATCACCATCAACAAGGGCAGTATGTGTTGTTTATGTTATTGTTGTTGAGTCACTGCCTCTAAATAGCGTGCTCTCTCTCTCTCTGTACTGTAGTTTAATGTGGTTTGCAGACAGACCGCAGGTCTAGTGCGAGAACATCTGTGGAGACAGTAATTTACAAACGAGTCAAGACAAATGCCTCAGATTCTGTATTTTTCTGGCATCACACCTCAGCCAAGTTGTTCAAAAGAAAGACACTTACATTTAAAGTACATCATATTAATGCCGATTAAGAATAAATGCAGATAAAGAATTTCACATTATCGTAGTGAATGCATTGTAGAAATGGACCGATCTGTTTTCTCGAGTTAGTAACATTAATCAAGGGGGTGGAGCTCAGTGATTGATCATATCACATTGAACTGAATGTGATCATTTACAAAAGAATGATATTACGTATAATTTACATAAATTGGTTTTGCTAGTGTTTTTGAATGAGGCCATACTGAAGTGATTAAACTCTCAAAAGAGGAGTGCCAATCGTATTTAGCTGCTCATAAGAACCCTGAGGCTACAAATTTTAATTTTCCATTATTGATTAGAACAAAAACTTGGCTT
Organism: Anabarilius grahami; assembly: GCA_003731715.1. Lineage (NCBI taxonomy): Eukaryota > Metazoa > Chordata > Actinopteri > Cypriniformes > Xenocyprididae > Anabarilius > Anabarilius grahami. The sequence goes on from RJVU01029436.1 coordinate 6,387,741, forward strand.
ATTAATATTATAGAGCAGGTGGTACATGATCCATTTACGGAAATAGCTAGTTTATTGTATACTTTATATGAGCTCTGAAAGTTGTAAATTAGTAATGCTAAAAGCTGAAGACTGAAAACATAAACCGCATCTGTTCAGTTTGAACTTTGCGACTTTTCATTCATCTTTAGATCTAAATTTGTGACTCGAGTGGGAAAATGTAAACATGATGATTTATATGAGAAGCGCCTGCTCTATATTAGCCTGTAATCTTCCAAACTCTACCACATGGTGTAATAATTAATACTGGCATGAAAATGAATATTCTGTCATTATTCACTCACTCATGTCATTTCAAATCTGTATGCTGTTATTTATTTCTTCTTCTTCTTCTTTATTTATTTATTTGAATGGTTAAAAAAAAAAAATCATGTTTCAAAAGACATGAGTGTGGATAAACGAATTCTGAATTTTAAGTCAATATAAAATATCAGTAAAGCAAATACAAATAGCAAATACAAAATATACAACAAAATACACTACCAATTAAAAACTTGGGGTTGGTAAGATTTTTCTTTTTCTTTTTTTTTTTTTAAAGTCTCTTATATGGACACTTATCTGCCATGGAATAAAAAAAGTAATTTTGACATTTTATCTCACAATTCTATCTTTTCTCTCGCAACTGTGTGAGTTGAAATCTGATAATTCAAGTTTATATCTTGCAATTTTGAGTTTATTTCTCACAATTCTGGGTTTGTTTCTTGCAATTCTGACTTTTTTCCTCAAAATTGGGAGATATAAACTCACAATTGCAAGAAAAAATGTCAGAATTGTAAGATAAAAAGTCATAAATTCTTTATGTTTTATTCCATCGCGGAAACAAGCTTCCATGATCTTAAGCTCACCAAGGCTGCATTTATTTTATCAAAGATACAGTGAAAACAGTAATATTGTGAAATATGACAGCTTAAAATAACTCTTTTTATTTCAATTTATTTTAAAATTTATTTGAATTTCCATTTTATTTGAGTAAAATTAGGAATTTTCAGCATCATTACTCATCTTCAGTGTCACATGATCCTTCAGAAATCATTCTGATATGCTGATTTGCTGCTCAAGAAACATTTTTGATTATTATCAACAGTTGTGCTGCTTGATAATTTTGTGATTAGATTAAAACAACAGCATCTATTTGAAATTGAAATCTTTTGTAACATTATATAAAATCTATATTGTAACTTTTGATCAATTCAATGCATCCTTGCTGAATAAAAGTGTTAATTTCTTTAAAAAAAAAAAAAAAACTGACCCAAAACTGTAGTGTCTTTTTTCCCCCTTTTTTTCCAGGAAGATGCACATTGTGTTTAATCACTGAACTGTTGTTCATCAGGCTCTAAAAGAGTTTAACTTTCTTGTTTAACTCTAGATTTGAGAAGTTGGCCGCTCCAGTTCGGCCCTCATAGGGCATCAGTATAGGGAATCACCACCACTGCCACTGCGGCTGACAGACTCCATTACCCACAATCCACCTCTCCTCTCAGCGGAGTCCCGTGAACTGTGAACATGTACAGTCTACAATGTAGCACAATGCAACGGAAAAACATGAGAATTTCTTTCTTTCTTTACTTTCTTCTGCTCACGGCAAATTCTTGGACAATGAAAAACATATTTTTGTATTATTCTTTCTTCCCGATATTCCCCACTCTCCACTGGTGACACATTGAATGCTGTGAAAAGGCTTGGCTTTGTGTGCAGCATACGGGGCATTATGGAGAAAGTGGTTTTGTCAATGTTTCAGTCCTCTAACTCACTCATCTGGCAAAAAAGACACTCTGTAACCTTTAGACAGCTGCTATCTTTGGAAGACAGAAAGTCAGCACTCCAGCGATGGACGCGGTGGTCTTTCTTTGGAGACACAAAGACGGCTTTGTCTTTATTCCTGCAAAATTTCTTCTCACAAAACGAAGTTCATAACAGGTGGACGCATCTGTAGTTGATTGTTTTCGTCTGGTTAGTTTTCAACCAGATGTGGCATCTAGAGCATCAAGTTCTCGGTAATAAACTCCCGTAAAATGCATTTCATCATGACAGCAGCCTCAAAGTTCATGTCTTGAAAGTTTACGCCAGCAACGATTAGAAACTTTCTGTGAGCTGGTGTTCAACAACAAAAAAGGACCTTCAATGCAATAAATGCATTTAATCTCTCTGCATTGAATCGAGACATGAATGTAAATCAGTCTTACAATGTCACTTATACACATTTGTAAGGTGATTAAAGCTGATTGTTTCTGTTGAAGCTAATAGATATTCACAATATTAAATTCTATTGAAGCTCATATAAAGTTATATTGTTTGTTATACATTTATGCAGTTATATTGTATAATAGTTTCTACACAGCATACTATTCTGTTGTGCATTGCTCTCCAGTGACATAAAGCTCAATGCATGCATTTATTTTGTAATTCTTTTAAAATATATGATTTTATTGAATTATAAGATTTTAGCATACATATCCTTCCTATACGTACAAACAAAAATAATGAACATTGTCCAAACAAATTAATAAAATTGTTATTGTGTATGTATCAGTTACTATCTTCAAATGTTATCCTTGTGCAATTAAAAATAACTAGGGCAATTTTTTTAATTTTTATACAAATGTCACTGTGATAATTTCTTCTAATGCCGGGTTCAGACTACACAATATCACAATCCATTTGACATAGGTTGTCATGGTGATTCATAAACAACAATAGGCGTCATAATGCAAAATCGATCGTTTTGTTTTGTATAGTGTATGTTATTACACTGTACCCACATTGGACCAGCGGGTTGGAAAATGGATGGATGATTCAGCTGCGGGCGCCATCTGGCGAGACACGGGAATTAATTTGGCACAACCTTCACAGTGCATTATGGGTATTCTCTAGCCGTTGAGCCAACATCAGTTGTACACTCGTTATTGCGGTGCATTATGGGATTGAATGAGTTCACTAGATAACGCCCACTATGGTTTTGGACACCAATACAAATGGCTGTCCCCTCAAATAGTGCCCTATTTAAGGGTATGAGGGCGATTTCGGACACAAAGACTAGCATTTTTAATTTCCTCCACGACAATTTCTGTCACATTGATCAATAGGAGCACAGAAGCTCTTCCGTACACAGCTTTCAAACATAGTGAAATGAAAGAGAGACGATTGCATTGGTGCTGCTATGTGGAATTTTGGAATGGAGGAAAGATTCATAGAACAATGGCAACAATACTCCTGTCTTTATTATGTTTCCTCGAGGGACTATCGCGACCAGAGCTGGGTAGATTACTTTTGAATTGTAATCAGTTACTGATTACAAATTACATGACAAAATTTGTAATCAGTAATATGATCTCTTAGATTACACATTTTTGGTAATGTAATCTGACTACTTTTGGATTACATTTAGATTACTTTTGTGCTAACGCTTATTTGATGTCACATATATTGTAGGATAATAATGTACTATTTTGACAGATACAAAGAAAAAATATAGTAAAAAAAAAAAATTCCATTCACCAACAAGAGCCTCAACAGATTATTTTTAAAGTGCAATGTATGGACAGTTAATACTTCAAAATACTAACACTAATGTACATGTAAGTGTTTGCTGATAGTAACACTGAATAAAACATTGCTGATTTCTGTGCACGATTCCACACCCCTCCCCCTCACCATCGGAAAAACTCGAAGAATCACGAAGCGGCAGGTTTATTATGAAAAAATATAAACGTTAAAAAAAATGAAAAATTAGGAGAATCAATTAATTGTGAACAACTTACTTACTGCCATTGTGTAAACTATATGTAATCATGTAATCCATAAAAAAGTAACTGTAGTCTGATTACGAGTATTTTAAAAAGTAGTTTACTCTAATTACAAGTACTTGATTTTTGGAATCTGATTACGTAATCCAGATCACATGTAATCCATTACTACCCAGCTCTGATTATCACGAGTGAAAAAAGATAAATGCTGGAGAATGATAGTCTTGCGTAGTCAGACCTTCAGACTGACGGCAGACTCCATAGCAGATTTTTTATTGGCTAAGGACCATCCAAGACAACATCTGATCAACATGTAAAGCAATCAATCACAGTACGTTTTGTTCCGCAACATGTTTATGTACATGGAAATAACATTGATGTCCCTACAATGATGACCAAACGGACCAGTGTGTAAAACTCTTGGACATATTTTAAAGAGTCTATATCGTGAACTTTACGTACATTACATACCTTTGAAAATCCAGCATTTAGATGATCCTGGTAAGCACTCATTGTCACAGTAAACACGACGGTGTTCTTCTTCCACAATGGGGTTTGACATCATGGCATCTTTGTTTCCAGGCAGACCACTAAAGATGGCGACACACGTCTCCTGGACAGCCTGTAGAATTCAACCAATCAGATGACGACTTCAAAAATGCTGAAGTGTTTCCAGTTAAGTGTGCCATATGCTTTAGACGTTCAGCCTACGGTCTGTGGGCGTGACGTCTGAGGCTTAGACTTGGCGAATGATAACAGAGGTGCTTCAGCAACCGTGTGTGTGCTGGAAGTATTAAGCTAACAAGCCACTTCGGTAGTGGCTAGTTCCGCCTTCTCTATGACATCACACACATTGTTAAAGACGGCAAGCGATGATTGGTCAGGAAGCAATGTGTGGTCTGACCTGTCTTTTGTCCACAACACGGCAGTCAAAATCGCATAATCTGACACAGTGTCTATCGTAACAGACAAAAATATCTAGTCTGAACCCGGCATAAAAATGACTGATGTTTGGCAGATTTTTTTTTTTTTTTTGCATTTCTTCATGCATTTTTGCACCATTTTTTTGGCCTGTTTCTGTTCCACCAGCAAGATGGTTTGTGTATTTTTAGAGCAGCAGTATTTATACTGAAGGTGGCTTATGGGATCGGTGCTCTTATGATACTACCCTTAAAATAGATTTTGATTCTCCGAATTACCTATGCATCATAAAACATTTTCCAATGCAATTTTTTAAAGAAAAAAAAAATGCAGATATGTTAAGAAAAAGTTATAAGTGTTTGGTTCTGAACTTCTGTCAGTCATTCATATTTGAGACTGAGACTCTTGGTTTAATATTTAGTCAGTCATATATTCCTTCCTTCCCTGCTTGTTGTCTCGCATGTTGAGAGTACATAGATTTGGTTGGTATGTTATTCTAGACTACATTTTTTATTTGATTTATATGATGATTATCAGCATTCAGTAAATCGGTGGTTCTCAGCTGGTTTTGCCTCAGGACCCAGATTTTACATTTGACTTTATCTGGTGCCCAATGCAATACAAAATTGTTTATCATACAAAGTAAACAAAAATGATTAAAATCAAACATTGAAATGCATTAATATAACTATAAACTGCACAGGCCCAACAGCACACAAAATATTATCATTTCTGTGCTCTCGGGAGCAATAAAAACGAGCCCCTCAAATTATGTTTATCCTAATTCCAAATAAACCCATATTTTATGTAGTCTTGGTCATATAATTATTATTATTTTTTTCCAAATTAATGTCTGTCTAATTTAGCTAGTATCTATCAAGTGACAAATTTTCACTAATTCCAATCGATATGCACAATTATATGGTTTTGTTGCAGCTCACTTTATGCATTCAGCATTGTTTGGGTTGTGACCAGTTGAGAACCACTTCAATAAAGCATCTGAACACTGTAATATGCCGAAAATATCTGATTGCTGTTTATTTTTAGATCCCTGTCATATAACTCCATCTGTGAACTGACTCTTTAACAGTGTGTTAATGGCTTGCTGTGCAGTTATAGTCTCTCCACACTGACCTAAGTCTTGCATCAGAGAAATTCAACCTCACGCTGAAGGAAACTGATGCACGATTCCAGAAAACCGAACCAAAGGAAACAAGCTAATCGATCAGCAATCATCTGTTACTGGCAGGATGGAGAGACTATATAATTCAAGCAGGACAGGTTCTTGGAGGAAAATGTGTAAATTTCCCGTTTGCTCTTTGCCTTTTTTATAATGTTGCATGCATGGTGTCAAATCCAGATGTACTGGGGAGATGCGTAACATTGGACTACTGTTGCCTGGGAAAGGTGAACACAAAGGCGTCCACAGTAAATGTATATAGTATATTTTTCTGTACAACATAAGCTGTTTTATTATTCCCCTGTTTATATTTTTGTGAAATAAAAGTTATTTTATCTGAAGAAAAATGATATATGATTTTCTTAATTTTATGATATTCAGGACAGGAGGTTCATAAGGTTATTCATGTATAGGTTAAGTGAAGAACACCTTTAGTCATAATTGGATTGGTGACAGATCTTTTCAATGATACTGTCAGTTTGTTTCTTGGAGAAAATTCAGCAACTTACTTTCAACCATTTTACAAATATTTAATCATGAAAATCAGGCAAGGGATTTTGTTGCTTGAGTTTATACAGCAAAATTAGCCTACTGTTACTCGGCCAAGGTTTTGGTAAAATAATATACCTCCAATGTTTGAGTGTGGTGATTTGTAATCTGTTGGGATTTACATGTTATACTGACTTTAAATCACATAATCCTAATATTTACATGTTCATCTGAATTATTTATGCTGCAAATTAAGACCTTGATTATGGTGCTAATATGTCAATAGCAGCACCATTTTAGTTTTGTTCGGCTGGTCAATAGAATAAAGCAAGTGTGATACAAACGAGACCAAAATTGAATGTCTATATAAGTATATTTTGTAAAGGGTTTTTGGGGAATGTGAAAGTCCTGTTAAAGTTTAATAAACAGCATTTTACAAGTATTTTAATACAAATACCTTTATGTTTTCCTGTTGATCATGTTATCTCAACACATTTATTGAATGGGTGTTACCGTATTAATCTTGACATTTAATTTAAAGGTGCCCTAGATTCAACAATTGAATTTACCTCGGCATAGTTAAATAACAAGAGTTCAGTACATGGAAATGACATACAGTGAGTCTCAAACTCCATTGTTTCCTCCTTCTTATATAAATCTCATTTGTTTAAAAGACCTCCGAAGAACAGGCGAATCTCAACATAACACCGACTGTTACGTAACAGTGTACGCCCCCAATATTTGCATATGCCAGCCCATGTTCCCAACATTATGAAAGGCATTAGACAAGGGCAGAACGTCTGGATCTGCACAGCTGAATCAACAGACTAGGTAAGCAAGCAAGGACAATAGCAAAACATGGCAGATGGAGCAATAATAACTGACATGATTCATGATAACATGATATTTTTAGTGATATTTGTAAATTGTCCTTCTAGATGTTTTGTTAGCATGTTGCTAATGTACTGTTAAATGTGGTTAAAGTTACCATCGTTTCTTACTGCATTCACAGAGACAAGAGCCGTCGCTATTTTCATTTTTTAAACACTTGCAGTCTGTATAATGCATAAACGCAACTTCATTCTTTATAAATCTCTCCAACAGTGTAGCATTAGCCGTTAGCCATGGAGCATAGCCTCAAACTCATTCAGAATCAATGTAAACATCCAAATAAACACTGTACTTACGCGATTAGACATGCTGCATGACGAACACTTTGTAAAGATCCATTTTGAGGGTTATATTAGCTGTTTGAACTTTTTTTATGTTGTTTAAGGCAAGCGCGAGCTCCGTGGGCGTGGAGCATGAGATTTAAAGGGCCACACACCCTGAATCGGCTCATTTCTAATTATGCCCCAAAATAGGCAGTTAAAAAATGAATAAAAAAAAAATCTATGGGGTATTTTGAGCTGAAACTTCACAGACACATTCAGGGGACACCTTAGACTTATATTACATCTTTTTTTTTTTTTATTCTAGGGCACCTTTAAAGCTTCTGTCCATAAGTTCTGCCTCTCTGTCGCCATCTCTGTTTGAAACCTGCAATTGCAGTTATATGCAGAATTATTATCTTTATGTGCATTGTGCATCGGCACGGCTCCTCAGCGCGGATGAATCTAATGTTTGGTGCCAGTCACCACATCGGTGTGGATACTTTACTTCTGAATCACAGATTCTACATCTTGGAAGTATGACCAAAATAAGAATTTTCACCGGAAAATGTCTGAACATGTAAGTAATGTCTGCTACTTTTGTTCTGACCAACTGAGGAAAAAAGCATTAGGCCTAAAATAAATCGCGCTGCCAATGGTGATTAAATCTAACACTCGCTTAGCTCGGATCACGTCAAACTGCAAATTATTGTTACTGTTATACTTTGTTCTCAAATTGTTAACGTTAACAACATCAGCATTGCATGACTATGTATTTAGTGTGTTTTAGTATTAACTGCAGATTTCAATTTCTGTAGCCAGTCCGCAATCTTAAGTCTTTTGCTTTTGATTACGGGTGAATCTCCAGTTGTCACTGATGATTGTCATTTGGACCTTTCTGGATTACAATCCACCATCAAAATAAGTTAAATTATTTCAGCTGCTGTGAGAAAAGGCTATAAATGATCCGCTACCAGCAGCATCCTATATGCATAGCAATTAGGACTAGCTAGCTGGGACTGGTTGATTTTGGATAATTTTTAACCAAAAAAGTTACGGACTGCAGCTTTGAACATTACATTTGTGACAGATTTATGTTGAAGTGCCCCTATTATGCTATTTTAAAGTTGCCATTTTTGTTTTGGAGGTCTTCTACAATAGGTTTACAAGCAAGGTAAAAAAAAAAAAATCTCATACTGTATTGCAGCATCATCTCTTTTCTCTGTCCCACTTTATATTAAGTGGCCTTAACTACTATGTACTTACATTTAAAGTAATAATTTGATACAATGCACTTATTGTGTACATAGATGTTTTTACATTGTATTTATATTTTAAAAACACCTGCATGTAATTACATCTGTAATTTCTGTAATTACATTTATAATTACACTGTTGACCCATCCCTTACACCTTACCCCTACCCTTAAACCTACCCATCCGACCAAAACTTTCCCTAACCTTATCCGTATCCCACCTCAATAGGAGCAAAAGTATTTTGCAATTCAATATGAACCCAACAAGTACATTGTACTTATTTTTTGATGTAAGTACATAATAGTTAAGCCCACTTAATATAAAGTGGGGCCAACCAACCAAACTAGTCACCGCTACAACTACAGTGATTGAGGGTGGGTCCAAGAAAAAGCCAATGAAAAGGCATTGTGCAAATTTTTTACAAACCTACGCAGGTTTGAGCCGGAAGTAAGACTGGAATTACTGAAGACTCGTTTCAGACAATTCAGAATCAATTCTTTCTTTTGGGAGACAATAACTCCATTTATCTGAACTTTGATATGTACAGACCTTTTACATTTACAAACAGCTATATTGAAAGGTAATATCCGAAAAAGCATAATAGGTGGTATTTGTGGACATATTTAGAAGCTGTCGCAAGTCCCTGAATAACATATTATATAAACATTCTTATCAAAACATTGTTATTCATCATAACTTATAGGTCGATTAAGTGGAATAATTCTACACAAATTCATAGTTTGCCACATTCCTTAAAGGGATAGTTCACCCACAAATTAAACTTCTGTCATCATTTATCCACCGTCATGTTGTTACATGTCTCACACACACATACACAAAAGATTTTGAAGAATGTTTAACACTGAACATATCTTTATGTATCACAGAAGAAAATCATACAGGTTAGGAAGAACACCGGGGTGAGTAAATGAAGACAGAACTTTGCTCTCTGGATCAACTATCCCTTTTAATAACATATTGGATGATGCATCACCATCCTGTACATGCTGAACTCATTTCCAAATGTTACAATTTACCAGTAAACGCACACCATTTTTAAGTGTGGCATCTTTTCCGATCTTACCCTATTATTACCATGACTTAACTGTGACTTATGACTTTTTTAAATGCATGCCTGAGAAGAAAACAGAATTGTCAAGCATATCAAATGAAGCTTCATTATGGCTGTTCAAAACAAAAGACTTCAGAAGCAACAAATAAAGACAGAAACCAATTATAACAGAAGGGTGCATATACACCTTTAGTGTGATTGGTGACAATTTTCAGAAATAATGCTAGAAATCATTTCTTGACGATGCATCAACACAACATTATTGACAAATCTCAATTATGTGCAAAAAACAGCATATAAATAAAAATATTTACACCAAATACATAGTTAACAAAAAAAGAAAATTTAAATATTTAGGAACAAAAAAACATTGTCTGGAGTTGGTCTACAGCTCCCTCTGCAGGTTTGAAAAGGCCTTAAACTGATTTAAGCAGTCAAAACAAAAAATATAATTTAAACATCGTTTCCCTTAATACCATAATAAATAAATGTGCAATACTATCAAAATAAGCATTTCAGTACACAAGTTCAGTCCACAGTCCACTGATGTAACTCAAAGTTGTTTTGACAAAGATAATATATGCGTTTCCTGATCCAGTTAAATCACCTCAGCATTTGACAAAAAAATGCAGCCATTTTATATATGCAACCAGTCAAAAGCTTGGACACACATTTTCAAAATCTTAATTTATGTATAATGAAGAAAATTAGTTTTACAGACAAATACAAACTGTGTCCATTTATGTATTTTTTTAGCAAATGAAAATGTTTGAAATTGGGTGCAGTGAATGTAGACAAGATGTGACAACTAAGATACAATTTTAAAAATATTAAGAACAAGGTTTTTGTATATTTTATATATGTGTATATGTGTGTGTATATGTGTATATATATATATATACACACATATACACACTTTTGTCAGGTTGTATACATACACAATGCCAACTGCAACTATGCATTGTACTGTAAAAGCTATTATTGAACAATATCTGATTTATAATTCAAACTGGAAAAAAAAAAGCCAGGGTGAGTACTTAATCTGTAGCTTTGAGAAACATGGTTTGCACTTCACAACAATTTTAAAGTATTAAAACGACTATGCTGGCACACAACTGAATAAAACAAAATGAACTGGGGGAGCTTGATTAATTGTCAAGNATTTTAAAAAATATTAAGAACAAGGTTTTTGTATATTTTATATATGTGTATATGTGTGTGTATATGTGTATATATATATATACACACATATACACAATTTTGTCAGGTTGTATACATACACAATGCCAACTGCAACTATGCATTGTACTGTAAAAGCTATTATTGAACAATATCTGATTTATAATTCAAACTGGAAAAAAAAAAGCCAGGGTGAGTACTTAATCTGTAGCTTTGAGAAACATGGTTTGCACTTCACAACAATTTTAAAGTATTAAAACGACTATGCTGGCACACAACTGAATAAAACAAAATGAACTGGGGGAGCTTGATTAATTGTCAAGAAGCAGAAATCCAGTTTGTAAACAAAGACAGTTTCTATTTATTCTTTTAAAAGTTCTAAGTGGTTCGGAAATAAAACGCAAGTCGGCAAGTATTTACAGTTATTTCAAAGCCTGTGGCTAAAAAGGCAGCAATAATAGGCTATTCTGTAACAACAAAGTATTTCTGTTCTTCTTATCCGATTCCTTAAGGACTTTTCCATGTTAAACTAGGTCTGCCAGTGTTTTTCTGACACTACAGAGAATCACATCCTTCAAGTACGCCTTCAACTGCAAATACGCAACACAGAATCACCTCGCACAAGCACAAAGACCATCAACACACATCCATTCTCAATGCCTATTCCTAGACGCATGACACATCATGAGTCGCGGTATGAATCCAGCCTCGTGTCTGTGGTTCCTTCGGAAAATCAATGCAATAAAATGGCATTATTTGAATACACAAGTCTACACCGCTAAGCTAAACATGACAACACAATGCTGAAGCCTTCAACTAAGGTTTATAATGGTGCTTTCAGACCATCTACACTAGGGCTGGGCGATAATATCGAACATTCACAACGATTTTACTAGAAATATAAATTAATCACACTAGTTTTAAATGTAGCACTTTTAAGTCACTTCACAATCCTTCCGTTTTCTTATTAGCATTTATAACATTACAAATTTTAATCTTAGCAACAAGGGCCTTAATGTACAGCAACATTCTGTGTTCCGCAAAATTTATGGTGAAATTTCTATCCGCAAAATCCAGTCATTTTAATAAGAATCCAAGTGAACGGAAATTGCGCGCAACGCTGAAAGATTTCCCAAGTTGGTTACACTGACTTGTACTGTCCTACAGAAAGCCGCTTGTTTTGAAAGAGACTTTAGTTTTTATTTTTTTATGCCTATTTCAACAAAATTTTGCTAATGTAACTTAAGTGAATTGATTTAAAACTATAAATCAGAAATTTGGTTTGCATCACTCAAACCGCTCACTGAAGCCTTTGTGTAGCGTCTTAATATATGTAGGTAAATGTATTACTCTTATTGTTATACTTGTATTGTAAATTAATCAATTATTAAATATTAACAACCATTAAATATTATCTACTTCACAACTGAGAATCTGGATCCAGATCAGAACAAATGCAGAGCAAACATAGAAATTATACTTTCAAAATGGTCTGTATTTTGAAGCCTTTTGTCCATTTTTCATATAAAAATTTTCAAATAGGAATTAATTATAA
>RJVU01029436.1:6402908-6413774 GCA_003731715.1 Anabarilius grahami
AAAAGACCTGAAATATTTCAGTTGGTGTGCAATGAATCTAAAATATATGAAAGTTTAATTTTTATCATTACATTATGGAAAATAATGAACTTTATCACAATATGCTAATTTTTTGAGAAGGACCTGTATATTCAACATTATCTATAGTAGTTTATATAGTACTGACACTAAAACTCTGTATACTTTTTTTTTTCACAGTAATTTTAATTTTGGGTGAACTATGCACAACACATATTGTCACTATCCACGATACAATATTGTTGCATTTTTGTATTGCGATATATATTGTGACAATATATTGTTTACCTCTGAGTAGGGCTGTGCTCAGAATATCGATACAGCGATACATCGTCATGAACTCCTGACGATGCGCGTGTCGATACAGCAGCTGCCGTATCGAGTCTCTCGTGCTTTTAAATGTAGCCAATCACGTGAAGTCAATTGGCGCTAGCAACGCAAGCAAATCAAAAATATGGGAGAATTTGGGGTTTTACGCTAAACCAGAGAGTCAGACATTAGACATGAGTCATGCGATATGCAAGAACTGCAAAACAAAAGTTAAGTACTCCGGCAACACGACGAACCTCACTCTGCATATGTCAAGACATCATCCAGACCAGCCAGCCCTGGTCGCAGCAGGCAGGCCTAGTAGCACATAATCTGTCATCCCAGAAGCAGCCAGCGATGCCTGATGCTTTCATCTCAAAACTCTTACCCTCGTCTCAGCGATCTCAAAAGATTACAAATGCATTAATGCGCTTCATATGTCAGGATTTACGGCCATACAGCGTTGTCGAGAATAACGGCTTCAGACAATTGCTTCACGAGTGTGAGCCACGCTACACTATACCAACACGTCAGTTTTTAACAGAAATGGCAATTCCCAGTTGTGTGATGAAGTTAAACGAGACGTTCTGCTGTCACTCTCTTCTGCACAGAGAGTTTCAATTTCCTGCGATGCTTGGACATCGAGAGCAACCCAATCGTATGTTACGATAACCTGCCAATACATATCCACATTCTTTCTCTTGCAGGGTGGTGACAGATCTGTCTCAGCATTCTTTCTGTTCTGATCTGCTTCATTACTCTGGTTCTGAAATAATCATAACATGGCATTTGTAATTAATAACTTGGTTACACTTTACAATAAGGTTCATTAATTAACATTAGTTAACTACATTAGTTAAATGAACTAATCATGAATTGCACATCTACAGCATTTATTAATCTTTGTTAGTTATATAACAATTACAACATTTACTTATACTTTATTAAAATCTTGTTAATATTAGTTAATGCACTGTAAACTAACATGAACAAACAATGAACAACTGTATTTTTTATTAACTAACATTAACAAAGATTAACTGATACAGTAACAAATGTATTGCTCATGGTTAGTTCATGTAAGTTAATACTTTATCTGATGTTTAATAAATGAACCTTATTGTAAAGTGTGTATTTTAAACTCATGTAGCCCATATTTTGTAGACCACATTAATAAAAATGTATGTTGTTCTAGAACATATTTTGAGTTGATATCCAAAAAAATCATTTTTACAGACGGAAAGAAACAGGCAGTATAGACATTATTATAATATAATAGCTGATATAATTAACTAACTTAGTTTTCTTACAGTCAACTTACCTTTGGAAGTGAAATTAGTCATTAAGCTCTGTTGATATGCTTCAGTGTCACTATAATTGTCATTTCAGTTACTGAGGCAGTGACTTTAAAAGCAAAATTAAGAGCCATTCTAAGCTTTTTTTGTGATAATTTTTTATATTTCATTTAAATCATTGTTTTTTTTAATGACAAAAACTAAATAGTTTTTCAGTTATCACAACTGTTATAACACTGGTTATTCAATAAACACATATTACTGTTACTAAACTCTGCTCAAAAGAAATTTTAATTCCAAATTGAACCATATCGTGATACGTATCGTATTGTGGCTTTAGTATCGTGATGCGTATCGTATCGTGACATTGTTGGTGATACACAGCCCTACCTCTGAGCAGCATTAAACAGTCAATACAAAGTAATATACATCTAAATGCCACTTCAGAAATGCTTCTGTCCCACCTTTTCAGCATACATTTGGCATAAGAGAATCTACAACTAACAAAACTAATGTTTTATTAAAATAATTATTTAAAAGACTCAAAGTTGCTGTTTTGAATCATTCTAAACTCACTAAATCCACCAGAGGGGTTACTAACCAATCAAAAAAAATAAACAAATAAAAAAAAATAGAAAGAAAATCATGACTTGGAACAACGTGAGGGCAAGTAAATGATCATTTTTGGGTGAACCATCCCTTTAAGGTTAATAAAACTTAAATCAGTATGATTATCAATTCATTGTTCATATGATAAATGTACAACAGTTTTTTTTACTAATATACATTAAAATTCAAACATCAACTGCACAAAGAAAGAAAGAAACAAATGGCTGCCATTAATATTACTCTCCTATTTTAGCTAACAAACCTGCCTGTTTATGTGAGGTTTGAGGAGTATCGATCACCTCTCAGTGAATGAGTAGTCAACCTATTGATTAGGCCTATATTTAGATGCTGGTGTATATATATTTACAAATGTTTCATTTTTTATTCTTTCTTGGCATTTTTTGGAAGTAAGATTTGAACTTGAAATTTTTTTTTTCCCCATCATTATCAATCTTTTTTCGTTTACATCCTATAGATGCAGTCACATTAGCAATATCCCTGCGAAAATTCACAAGCAAAAAAGTCCACCATCAATAATGTAGCAACATATAAAGCACAGCTCACAGAAGTCACATTCAAACCAACCAGCCTTCTCTTGGTCATCGGCAGTTTTCAGATGCTAATAAAAGACACTCACCTTAAGCGACAATGATCCAGCCATGTAGAAGTGGTCCAGGTCAATGACAGAGGCCAGAAACCCAGCCAAGACGACTTCATAGAAGTCACTTTTCTTCCTCAACCCAATCACAATGGCCCAGGACCAGAGTCCAATAATGCCGTGGACAGCGTTATCAAGGACAGCCCTGAACCACAGATGGTGTTGGATGAAGGAGAGTGTCAGAAAGTGATCAACGAAGAAGCAGAAAGTGCCCAGGCCTGCGCTGGCTAACAGAGAAGCAGTGCTGAAGGTCTGGAGCAGGGCCTGAGCTTTCTCAGTCTCCACGGCCAGGTTCAGAGGCACAGCCATGCCCAAAGATGAGGAATCCAGCTTTGAGTAAAAGCCCCTCATCGCTGGCCTCTTCCATGGAGGGGTCAGAAACCTGATCTGCTGGAAGACACGAGTATACACAAATTAAAGCATGCACTCTTGCAAATGTGATATTGTTTAAATGTCATGACGCTCTGACTTGACTCAGAGAAGAGAACAGCAGATGAGAGTAACAGTACAAACCTGTGAATCATAACCACATGATCTTTTCATGACAACATCATCATCAATAAGGCATGAACAGATCAAACGTTTGTAAGAGAATATTAAGAGCAGATTTATATACACACATATATGTATATATGGTATGTAATGTGTGTATATATATATATATAATGTGCTTTTATATTTAAATGGGGAAAACAAATAAGTATTGCAATAGGATATCTTTGCCGAGCGAGATTTATTTTAAAAGAAATTAGCATTAGCTTTGCTGCTAACTAGCTGATCAGCTAATCTGCTCAAGGCAAAAGATTACATTTATTAGCCATCATAACAAATCACATAAAAACGTAAACAGGCGTCGTTCTCACATAGCTGCGAATTACACAAAAACACCCGACATAATGTATATTTACACATGCCGTTTCCTCACCTCATTTCATTCAGCTCATCGGTATGATGGACTGTTTGTTCTTTGGTGATGTTTGATTCGTTATCGCGAATCACTGAATCGGTTCCTTTGAATTAAACTGTGAGTCGAACTGGAATAAGACCAACACGCGGATCTAAACATGATGCGTCCCAATTCGACTACTTATTGTATGCCCTCAAAGTATGTACTCTTTTTGTGAAGAAAAAGTAGATATTTTACAAACGTGCATTTTAGTCTGGGACTAGGCTTAAGCTGTGAAACCGGGGTTAGTGTTCAGTTCACTACTTAGAACACATCTCCTGATTAAACTGTCAGGCATGCTCAGCATTAATTTATGAAACTGTGCGTATCTGTTCAGGATTAAATGAAATTATATGAACTGTATATAAATAGAACTCTACAAATAGCCTAATAGCAAATAATTTTTACAATTTTTTTTTCATTGTTTTAAGTAGGCAGTGCTCATACTGTTTTTCCTCTCAATTACTGTTTTACGTTTAAATCATCTCATAGTAATCACATATTACTTTTTTTTTTTAAGTGACAAACTTTCCATCAATAGTTTGTCCAGGCCTGGTTTAAAGGATTTGTTCACTTCAGAATTAAAATTTCCTGATAATTTACTTACCCCAATGTCATCCAAGATGTTTACATCTTTCTTTCTTCAGTCGAAAAGAAATTTTTTTCTTTCCGTCTGTAAAAATGATTTTTTTGGATATCAACTCAAAATATGTTCTAGAACAACATACATTTTTATTAATGTGGTCTACAAAATATGGGCTACATGAGTTTACAATACACACTTTACAATAAGGTTCAATAAGTTTTTTTTGAGGAAAACATTCCAGGATTTTTCTCCACATAGTGGACTTTGACGGCTACCAAGGGGTTGAAGGTCCAAACTGCAGTTTAAATGCAGCTTCAAAGGGGCCTACACAATCCCAGCCGAGGAATAAGTTATTCTTATTTTGAAGTTGGAGGAGAAAATGAGATGGAGTTTTTAGCCCTACTACGCTACCTACTTCCGCCTATGTCACGCGTGACCTTTTCAACGTGATTGCGTAATGCGTGGCACATCGCAGAGCTAGTGCAAGACGGGCATTTTTGGTTAAAAAGTATATACATTTTTATTATTTTTTAGAAAATGACCAATCGTTTCACTAGATAAGACCCTTATTCCTCTGCGTTTCGCTAGATAAGACCCTTATTCCTCAGCTGGGATTGTGTAGTAGAGCCCTTTGAAGCTGCATTGAAACTGAAATTTGGACCTTCAACCCATACCCCAGTGAAGTCCACTATGGAGAAAAATTCTGGAATGTTTTCCTCAAAAACCATAATTTTTTTTCCACATAAGAAAGACATAAACATCTTAGATGACATGGGGGTAAGTAAATTATCAGGAAGTTTTAATTCTGAAGTGAGCTAATCCTTTAAATCCTCTATTATCCATTATCATTAAATCTCCATAATCTATTATAACAACTTTTTTATAGGACAGTTATTCCAAAACCATTCAACTGGAGGTCGCTCTGCAAATTCTTGCAAATCAAGAGCCCAGGGTTCTTGAGATGAGATCACCCAGCTTCTGGACTGGCAGGACAGGGCTAAGGCTGACCAATATATTATGCTGTGTGAGGAATTGTGTTGGTTTGTTCTGCAGCAAATAGTGACCACTGAAGAGGATTTGCACAGGTTATGACATTTGGAGCTCAATCATGATGCTCTTTGTAATACTAGAATTTCCAAATCTGGAAAACATTAATGATAACCTCTGGACCAAAGATGGCTTGTCACAAGCAATTGCTGTTAGGAAGGCAACACACGCAGAGATGAACAATTTGAATCAATTTGTGATCCACAAATGCACAAGAAGCAATCCACAAATTAATGCCAGGCATAGTTGTAAATTTATATATTTATATTCATTTTAATTTTTTTTGTGAAACCCCTAACATATTTGTGGATCTCATTCTATTTATTTGTGAATCTCTTTAAATTTATTTGTGGATCATAATCTATTTATTTGGAATAATTGAACAATTCTAACCCCATAAGCAAGTGGGTCTGATGGAAATGAGCACGACCGGTGGCCATGGAGGGGTGAAGGGATACCATAGGTGAGCGACATGATGTGGGCACAGAGGTCTTGAACACTTCTATGGTTTTGGCTTTAGCACAGTTTTTATTCAATTAGGGGCCACTGGATGGGCCTAACAATGAGTGATAAAGAATTGATTTAGGAGTGGCAGGTGTGGCGTCAGGAGAATGGAGAATGATATGTCACAGTGAATTGGAAGTGTGTTAAAAATGAAGGACCGTTAAAGATAGCAATAAAGATGTAGGTCTAGATATCATTCTAAATATAAAAGAATAGCAGAGTCCACCCAACAACTATAGCGATAATGACACAGAGATTGCGTGGGAATCACTTTTAGATTTTTTTTTTTTTTTTTTTTTCAAGTTGATGAAAGATAAAAAATTGACAGCCAGTCAGAATCAATCCTGCTTTAAAGAGCTTGTGCATTTAAAGTGGCAAACGACAAACCTGCAGAGCATGTGTTACCATAAACAGAATTATATTGTCTGCCAGTGTGGACACAAATATAGTTATTGTTATAGTTATCTTTATAACTAGCTATTATCGTTCTTGGTGTGAACGCACCTATTGCCCACCAGGCCTGGCGAGGGTTCAACCGCCACACCGGAGATATTTGAGGTTAGTGGTAAGTAATGAATTCGATGACTCTGACCTTCAATCAAAAGAAACTGGATGAATATTTGAATGCTACTGATCCCGATCTGAATTCTGAATTGTGATGGAGCCTGAATTATAATCACACCATGTTTGTTCGTTGTCCAGAGGAGAACTGGCCCCCCGACTGGTTTCTCCCAAGGTTTTTTCCTCCATTCTGTCACCTGATGGAGTTTGGGTTCCTTGCCACTGTGGCCTCTGGCTTGCTTAGTTGGAGAGACTTAATATTCAACAATATTACTGATCTGACTGTACTGACACTGTTGTATGAGAACTGAACAGAGCTGGACAATGACATCACTGTTTTCTACAGAACTTTACAACAGATGATCTTTACAACAGAACTGAATCAACACTGAACTGACTTCAACAGAAAATGCATAATTTTTCTGTTAATCACTGTAAAGTTGCTTTGAAACAATTTGTATTTTAAAAAGCGCTATATAAATAAAGGTGACTTGACTTGACTTGATGAAGGGAACTCCCTAGCTAGGGGCACCGCTTCTCAAACACCAGCTTCCAAAAAGTTTATGTCGGTGGAAAAAGAAAGTGCATGGATATAGTTTTGGAGGACTCCCCCCTCTCTGTGAGATGATGGCTCTGTTGAAAAAAGAATTAGTAGGCCTAATAATAATACGTAATGTTGGTTGGCCATATACCACAAGCAGGGCTGTCAGTATCCGGATCCCCGATGCAGCTTTTTGCCTTCAGCCCTTCTTGGTTGAAATTGTGGGAATTGTCAGCACCTTTTTTGCCTTCTAGCGATACAAGACAAGAGCAAGTTCTGCTTAACAGGTATTTGTGGTGGACCAACAGTCTACTGATCCACATTTAGACTCTCTTAAGCATCACTTAGCTGGATTTAGCCTATATATTGTCAGTGGGAGGAGTGCATCTTTACAGTAATGTTACTGTATTGTTGTTATACCAGGAAATGCCTATTATGTCTGCTATTATGAAAATTATACTTTTATTTAATTTTTATTTAAAAAAAATAATGTATTTGCATTTACTTTTATTATGGAAAAATAAATGCAACTTTATGAACAGAAATGTCCTTACTAACGCATGAAACATGAAAACAAAAATGGTGCCATCTGCTGAGGAAATATATTTGTTAATAAAAATGGGCATTTTCAGCATTTCACATTGAATTCAAATGATATTATAGATAAGGGCTTTCTGTCTCAGTCTTGATTATAGCAACATATAAACTGTAAAATGTACTGATTGGTCTAAATCTATAAATACATCCTCTCAGACTACAATAAAATACATGACCTCAAGGCTAGATTACTGTAATGCTCTACTGGTAATAAACAAACTACAGCTAGTCCAAAACACAGCAGCTAGAGTTCAACACTGCATTGGCTCCCTATTAAACATCATATAGATTTTAAAATCTAGCTAATTACTTACAAAGCACAAAATGGTTTAGCCCCCCGGTACTTGAGGGAGCTCTTAACACATTATAGTCCTTCACGTCTATTGCGATATCAAAATTCTGGCCAGTTGATAATACCTAGAATATCAAAATCAACCGCAGGCATTAGATCCTTTTCATATTTAGCACCTAAACTTTGGAACAGTATTCCTTGCATTGTTCGGGAAGCAGACACACTCTGTCAGTTTAAATCTGAATGGCATCTACGCTAATATTAGTCTCTCTGTTTATCCCGAGGTTTACCGTAGTCAGCCAGATCTGGGCCATATCCAGATCAGAAGGAGGACCTGTGCCTAAACATGAGCATGACACATCCCTGAAATGTCAGCTAGATTGTGTCAACTAGAGCATCCCCTGTAAAGGCCATCGACACGACAGCCAGTGGGACAGATCCCCAACAAAACCGTTTCTATACTGGCATGATGAATGGAACTGGATTAAATATATTGACTGTTCCGATCCCAATCTGATTTATGACCTGTAATGCTGCCTGAATCATAATCATGCACTGTTTGTTGTTGGCCAGAGGAGAACTGACGTTAGTTAGCAAGGACTAGCATCTTAACATCCTATTACAATACAGATAGTGCTCCACTCTACTGTAATAATAAAAACGTAGAGGAAAAAAAAAACTGTTTGTTTTACAGTTATGTAAGCGAACCGGGCCCACAACTATGTTGTAAACTCCCATGTTAGCCGAGCACAAACGTGAATAGCTGATAATGCATTGCACTTTGTAAACAAAAGTCGTGCTGCCTCCATCCTTGATCATTACTCCAAGTAATAAGACAGACAAGCTGCATTAATTGACACATTTTTAGACAATATTGGACCCACATCTGAATAGCAGAACTACAGAAACGTGAGTTAGCCAGTTAGCAGGAGACATACAGACTAGGGTGTACGTTACATAACATAACATACAAAACTACGAATTTTGAACGATCGCTAGAAAATGTAAAGATCAATTATTAATCATACTTACAGGTTGAGATTCAGAGGAGCAAGCTGGTCCAAATAAACTGGGCAATGATCCATATTTTAAGACCAAACGTTTTGCGAATCCTGCGTTAAACTCCCCGAGGTCTGAGAGTAAAATGACGGGAACACAAGAAAAGATTGTACTGCTGTGGTAATGTTGAAAAAATGAATTTTCCCTGGCGTCTGCAGTAAGTGGGTGGGCAATATGCTAATATTTCGTTGTGACGTCACAACGAAACGGTTTGGGATTCGTTTTACAAACGACTCGTTTAATTGACTCAGAGTCGACTCTTACTTTTGAGAGACAATAACTTTATATACGGTGCACTTTAAGATTTAAACCTTTGCAGGATGTTTTCATTCACTTAGAGCTATGTTACACACTACATGAAAGGTAATTTTCAAAAATCCATAATAGGGGCACTTTAAGCTGGACAATGACACCATTTTTTCTTCTAGAGCTGCATACATCCAAAATTATGTTCCCTCTATCACTGTAAAGCTGCTTTGATGCAATCTGCATTGTAAAAAGCACTATATAAATGACTTGACTTGACTAAATGCTGTTCATTACACAACATTTCGGTTATGATCAGAAAGACCTGTTATAAACACAAGAAGCTAATGCTACACTATAAATATAGTCACATATTGTTTATACATTGTTACAGTGTTTGATTGTGTCATTTTTTAAACCTTTCGGTTTATCATTAACCTAAATATACATGCAACTCAGTCAGCATATGTCAGGGGGGTTTTAAGAGTTCATCATCAGTTCAAGTCCTTAAGGAAGCTTGTAGAACTGAAGAGCTTTTTAACTGTGTTGAGCTCTACTGGGCTTATCTTATCACTTTGACTGTAGACCAATATGACCTAGTCCTTTAATCATCTCGTACTTGATGTCAGTGATCTTAGAGTGTGAGTTTCCCATTTACACCCTGATATTTCCATGACAAAGTAAATAATTAGGCCTGATATTATAGCACCAATTTGTAACCAATTGTTTCTAACGGCTGTAAATCATTGTATACAAATCAGGCTAAACAAACAGTTGTGGGTATATTACGCAACGAATATAATACCATACTAAATCACACATTGTAATTACACAGGCTAGGATGTCATCACTGGTCCAAAATGCAGTCACGTACAGACATGACCTAAGGCCAGATGAGATAGCTGAATAGCTGAGAGGCCTGATGAGATAACTATCACATTGCCACAGAAATGTGCATTAGTATATTGTAAACAAGGCAAAAAGTATAAACTGCCTAATATAATGAATAGTATTTTATATAAAGCACTGGAGAGATTTTTTTTTTTTATAACTCTCATCTGTTGTGCTCTGTCATCATGGCCTTCATGGACTGGTTATTTTGTCTTTTGTGTGGTGAGGGTGTGATTTTTGTAGCACATGTTCTAGATTGTTTTGTTTTTAAACGTGGCCTTGGTGAGAGGTATTTGGACGTCACTGTTCAGGACAAATGACTGATTACCCTCCTGGGTCCCGCAAAACATGTTTTTGGGATTTAGAATTCATTTTTTTCTTTTGAAGAAAATGTTAGAAGGTACCATATGAGACACTATATGTGCAAAGCGTTTTCATTCAGAATTAAATGTTAAAATTTTAGTTTAGTTTATATTTTAATCTACAGAATATGTAATAGCCTGTTTCTATATGATTGTTGCATTGTTGTATGCAAAATACTAATTTTGATTAAAGACCTATTACTTAAATTAAATGTTTTTAGCACTTTGCCACAGAAATCTCAACTTAAATTGAACTTTTAACTCAACTAATCAGCATCAACCAAACTTAAATTGTACAAACATTTTACAATATAATATATATATATATATATATATATATATATA
>RJVU01029436.1:6413836-6437055 GCA_003731715.1 Anabarilius grahami
ATGAAGGTGTCATTTTTCAAAGAAATTCTTATTTGCTGTGATTTATCAAGAAATTCACCCAATAGAGGACATAGATGAATTGGATTGTTTACTTTTTTATTGTAGTCATTCAAAGTAAAACACTGAAAAGTAATGACATACAATTGATAGTACAAATGCAAAATATATAAGCCCTACATATACATATACAGATTACGGAATCTCAGAGAAAATAATAATAACAATAATATTAATAATTACAAAATATAATGTTAAATATTAAAAAAATATAAATAAATCAATAAATACAGTTGTGGTCAGAATTATTGGCACCCTTGGTAAATATGATCAAAGATGACTATAAAAATAAATCTGCATTGTTTATCCTTTTGATCTTTAATTAATAAAATTAGCGAAAATCTAACCTTTCCTTGAAGGAAAAGAATTGAAAGCGGGGGGAAAATCACATTATGAAATAAATGTTTTTCTCCAAAACACGTTGGCCACAATTATTGGCACCCTTTTATTCAATAGTTTTTGCAACCTCCTTTTTCCAAGATAACAGCTCTGAGTCTTCTTCTATAATGCCTGATGAGTTTGGATAACACCTGAGAAGAGATCAGAGACCATTCCTTCATGCAGAATCTCTCCAGATCCTTCAGATTCCCAGATCCATGTTGGTGCTTCTTCTCTTCAGTTCACTCCACTCATTTTCTTTAGGATTCAGGTCAGGGGACTGGGACGGCCATGGCAGAAGCTTCATTTTGTGCTCAGTGACACATTTTTGTGTTGGTTTTGATGTTTGTTTTGGATCACTGTCCTGATGGAATATCCAACCACGGCCCATTATTGGATTTCTAGCAGAAGCGGTCAGCTTTTGATTTTTTATTTGTTGGTATTTGATAGAATCCATGAAACCATGTATCTGAACAAGATGTCCAGGACCTCCAGCAAAAAAATAGGCCCACATCATTAAAGATCCAGCAGTATATTGAACCGTGGGCATGGGGTACTTTTTAACCATGTGTGCACCAAACCCATCTGGTGGGTTTGCTGCCAAAAAGCTCTTTTTTTAGTTTCATCTGACTATAGAAGCCGGTCCCGTTAGAAGTTCCAGTCCTGGATGAGAGCAGAGGATTTTCTTGAAATCCTCCCGAACAACTTGTGGGGATGTAGGTGCTGTTTGATAATTTTTTTTAGGCTTTCTGAGACTCAAGACTCAACTAATCTCTGCAATTGTCCAGCTGTGATCCTTGGAGAGTCTTTGGCCACTCAAACTTTCCTCCTTACCGCACATTAGGACAATTTAGACACGGGTCCTCTTCCAGGCAGATTTGTAAAATTTTTAGTTAAAGGTACAATTTGTGATATTTTTTTCAGCTAGAGGTCGCTAGAAGCTTATTCAAAACAAAGGCGTAGTTTGATGACGCCAAGTTTTAGAGCGGAAACTTGGGACATGTGGTCTCCATCTCAACGGACAGTGCAAAAGAATAGGGATTGGAGTCGGGAAGAACTCATTTTCATGGATGCGATTGTTAACGTTACTGTAGTATGAAGCAGAGCAGGACAGAGTGTTGCGGGAGCTGAACGAGGAGCTGGAGCGATTGATCAACACTTTTATTATGTCACAGTCGCCGGCGCCGCTTCCGCTTTTCCGGTCATGAGTATGAGGTTTACGGGAGCTGTCCTTGTCGACAGAACCAGCGGCAGATGGTAAACAGTAATTATGTTCCATAAATAAGTAACACAATCCACCATAAAACGTGCAAGAAGTAAATAAGGAACTGCTTGAAGCAAGCTAGTGGTTTGCTGGATGCTAGACACTACTTCCGCATTTGTCCACGACACTGTTGTCATGTAACAAAGGGTAACTGACATCATTGACAGGCGACTGCACTGCCCCGTGTCACTGTTTAGAATGGGAATTTTCTCATGATTTACAAGTAGTTGAAAACATTAGAGATATTGTTAGTAATCAGCTGGACAAAATATATAACACTAGCCTAGTGGTGTTTGGATATTTTACTGCGAATATCTTACAAATTGTACCTTTTATTGGAACTTCTCAAATATTGCCCTGATGGTGGAAATGGGGATTTTCAATGCTTTAGCTATTTTCTTACAGCCACTTTCTATTTTGTGAAGCTCAACAATCTTTTCCTGCACATCAGAACTATATTTTTTGGTTTTACTCATTGTGATGAATGATTAAGGGAATTTGGCCTTTGTGTTTCCTCATGTTTATACTCCTGTGGAACAAAAAGACATGGCTGGAAAATGTCATGTTCATGATCAACCTGGGGTGCTAAAAAATGTAAATATGAATGAGAATATACTTCAGAGATATTTTACTCCTAAAAAATTCTAGGGGTGCCAATAATTGTGGCCAACGTGTTTTGGAGAAAAACATTTATTTCATAATGTGATTTTCCCCCCACTTTCAATTCTTTTCCTTCAATGAAAGGTTAGATGTTTGCTAATTTTATGAATTAAAGATCAAAAGGATAAACAATGCAGATTTATTTTCATAGTCATCTTTGATCATATTTACCAATGGTGCCAATAATTCTGACCACAACTGTATATGCCACAAAAAAAAAAAGAAGTGACATGTTAATCAGGTAGCGTAGGAATAAATAAGCAGTGACGTTTGTTCTCAAGTGTAGTTAAACTCTTAAGCTTCACCTGTAAGTAACAGGACGTTAAATTACATGCCGAAAAGCTGTCTACGTAGGCTACTGACAGGAGATCGGCAGCTTACGGCATAATGTGATTACCCTTTATTTCCTCCTTTACACACACACACTTAAATGTACACAGAATGCTTTCCCTTGACTTAGGCTACTGTCTGTGTGGATTCACCCTTATTACATCAGTGGGCGTCACACGAACTCCACCCTGACTGGCGGGAAGGGCGAGTGCGGCATCAGAACGCGTCAGGCATTTCATGACTACATGGCACATTTCTAAAAGCCTCTCCGCATTCACTGGATCATTCTCTCAGAGATCACGCAGCTGAAGTCATGGATGTCTGCTTTCTTCTCCTTGTGTCTTTTCTCTCTGTGTTTCATTACAGCAGTGCTGACCAGCCTTTGGAGGAAACAATAGTTGTAGCAAGTAAGCTCTTATTGTTCTTATTATATTGGATTATTTACAAAATGTCAAATGTTGAACGTGTTTTCTTTTTCCGTGTGCATTAAATGTGAATATTTTTAAATAGCACACTTTGAACCGTGATAGCAAATAGGATATAGGCTAGCTACTTGTTTTATATTAGGCTACTGTGTATTGTTATTGAGAGATTGCATCGCAAAATTATGAGGAAAATCAAAAAAATCAAAATTGTAAGATAGAAAGGCTCATAAATGGTACTTCACGGAATACTCTTATTGAACATTGTATCATTGTAAAAAAAAATCTTCATTCTCATTCTTCTTTGTTGGTGAAATGTACATCATTTTAAGTACAGTGGATGTTTTTCATGAACTGAAACACTGCAAATACATTTATTCAAAAGCCAAGTGCTGTCATTAATATTCCCTCTCCATGTCTTACAGGAAATGTGGAGCTGCTCGGTGGCTGGACCGACGCCAACCCAGAGAGGGAAGATGTTCAAGAAGCTGCTAAAGAAGCTGTAGAGTCATTCAACACGAAGTCCAAAGCGAAGAAATACTTCAAACTTATCAATATCACATCGGCTCGCACTCAGGTACAGATTTCATATTTTCATACTGTTCATGTTTAAATGTGTATTAATCCACATTGAATAACAGTGAACCTTTCTGTGCAGATAACAAATATGATAAACTACAAAATAGAGGCCACTATTGGAAAGACAAAATGCCGCAAATCAGAAGATGCAAATATTGAAGGTGCAAATATTGAGGCTTGTGGCATGGCAAAAAAGGTAATTTCTTTTTTATTTCTATTTGATTGTTGCCAGTGTAACACAAATTTACCGGTACTGTACTTTTCGTGTTTTTGACCTTTTTTTGTTTTTGTTTTTTAGCAACTGGCATGTAAGTTTGAAGTAACCCTTAACCCAATGAATGATGACCATGAGGTGCAGAAGATGTCCTGCAGAAGACCCTCTTGAATTTCACATAGACACCAAGTTGCCACAGTTTTGCACTTTTGGATAGTTGACCACACATTCTTTTTCTTGATATAAACATTTTTTTTTTCTTCTGATATATAGCTTATGTAGAATGGAGAATTTTGTAAAAATGCCTAATATGGATAGAAAAAACTCCCTTTGAAAGGAATTTTATATTTTGTTAAGTACCTAAAAGACTTTTGGTTTTTTATAAAAGGTTATAATTTTATAGTAAAGTGAGATCAGTATTTATATTTAAACTATTCAAAAACAAATTATGTAATGACAGATATGTTGCCAAGAAGAAGTGTTTTGAAGTTATGTTTAGAATCTGCTGTTGACAGACGTTTTCCAGAATTCTACAGTAAGCCTGTTGGAACTTATGAAGTCATTTTTCAAACATTTATTTTTATTTTTATATAACTTTCCAAGAATACAATCTTGAGAGCAAACCACAGTAGCCTATATATAGCAATATAGCTATAGTTAATTCACAAATAAACTGCAAATCAAATACCAGCATTTTATTTGGTTTCTCGCATGATAAATATTGTAATTACATTTGTGAAAACTATTTTTACATTATATTTACATTACAACCACAAACTTAGCAGTAAAGCCATGTTTGAAATGGCTTATATGCACTTTTGAACATCTCACAATCCTGATTGTCCTGAAGACTCCAGTTTCCATCTTGTTTTCCATTTCTCTTTGTACTCTGTGGTTGACTTCATGTGGAAAACAGTTTCCCATTCCCTAGACTTCATTTATACAGTTGTCTCGGTTTTGACCGGTATCTTTTTTTTCAAGCAATGCAACAACAGACTCCGTTCTTTTTCATACCTGTATGATAAAAACACATGTAAGCCTATCAGATAACACTATTGGTGATAAGCAGGAAAGTTATTGCCAAAAACACATTTTGTTTTCCTTAAAGAACTGTAGACCTACTTTGCGATTATTTTTTGTTTTTCTTGATGCTCTTGCTCTTCCAGCTTTTGCAGAATTACTCTCAAAATGGGCATCTCTAAATTGAGGTACTGAGCGACCTGTTAAAGAAGTGGAAACAGGACGTTAGCTTTATTTGAGTAGGCAATACAAATTTCTGTAATGTCTGGAGAGCTAGCCTTACATCAAGGCTAACTTCCTGTTCGTCTGCATCCATAAGGAACATTTTCATAATGCTGTTTGATGGTCCCTCTAGAACACGTTCCCACAATGGCAGGTCTGAACTGCTCAACCTTCGTTTTTCTTTACGAACAAACGGATATAACAATCAGAAATCTGACTCTGTAAACATAAGCAAAGCCTAAACTCTAGGACAGAGAATCTTGGAACAAATGTTACTAAATGATGGGATAATTCTTACCAAACAAATATGGACCAAAAATTGAAGGGGAAAAAAAAGCACTCCTACAAATGTAACTAAATTATGGTTTAAAATGTTTTTTTTTTTAGTTTTTTGTGAATTTATTTTGAATATTTTGGAATAAATTGAGGGTGAAAACATAAAACTGAATCTGTGATTCCACATTACCTCCACTTTGATGAATGCAGTAGAGAGCAAAATCATTTGGACTGTTTTCTACCTGCATTAAAAAAAAAAAAAAAAAAGGTTATCAGTGAATTTGTCTCAAAACTGAGGGTCAAAATAATCAGTCAAGTCCAACAAAATAAAATCAGACACATATAATCATTAAGGGGCTTATGTATTGAATTGCCAGTAGTAATAATAATACCTACTTTAAATTTCAGAAGCAGCTGTGTAAGGACCTCTTGTGTTGTCATCTTGCTGTTAATGTGCACATTTGTCGTTGCTCCATATGATGGTATAAAAATAGATGTCTGCAAAAACAAAATGAACCAGAATGCTATAAAAAAAAAGGCTTGCATAACTAATAACTGAAAATACAATTAGCACAATCTTCCCTTTTGTATTCCATAGAAATCCCCTGAGAAAAAAGTAGCTTTTGTATGACTTTTCATTGATGGGTGATCTTTCCATTTAAAGAGCTTGGTCTGCTTTACAAGACCCTTAAAATGTATCAATAGCATGTGAAGGCAACAAAATTTACAAAGTTAAAATTCACAAAACATTTTCCCCTTTTGACTTTTATGAATTTATTTATATATTAATTATGTGTTTTCTGTACTCTGGGTTTACCTGTATTTCAATTTGCCTGCCATAGCCATAATACTAACAATATTATTGATGATTTACATCTGGCTTCCATGTTGGTCATGGTAGATGAGCTACAGACCTTGTAGTTGTAGAAGTGTCCGTTGATGGAGAAGCGATTATTTCTGTTCTTCTGACTTTCTACCATCTTCTTACTTTTCACCCTCATTTTCACCAGCGAGGCATCACTCACTGTACGGACCAGATATGAACTTTCTTCACTGATAGGCACAGTCCGGGAAGGCCTTAAAGTCTGGCTCTCGTATTCGATGTAGTCTTAAACAGAGATGTAGTATTGTGTTAATTAAAAGTGCAATTTTTTTAATGCAGAAATCAAACGGAATGATATTAAGTAGTCCTGTCAAATCGATTAATCATGATTAATCGCATCTAACATAAAAGTTTGTGTGTATATATATATGTGTGTGTGTGTGTCTCTGTGTATACATACATATATATATATATATATACACATATACATACACACAAACATATATATATATATATTATGTAAACAAACGTTAATGTTAGATGCGATTAATCATGATTAATCGATTTGACAGCACTAATAATAAGTAATTATACGTATTTTTCTTAGATTTAAAGGTGCAGTAGGTGATCTGGGAAATGCTAACTTTAGCCTGCTAACATTGAAAGCATACGATCCCACCCTCCTTGCAAATTGCCGTTCAAAGCCATGCCTCCTCCAAAACACATGAACGCGCACAGACCAGAAGTGAGAAGACCAGAGACAACGTTATTGGATTACATCATGTGTCATTCACTGTTGAGAAAACTTTACAGTACAGTGAGTAACTTTGAAAACATAAAAACAGTTCCCGGTTTGACGCTTCTAATGCGTTACTACCAAACACATCAAAATCGAATCATACCATGTACCTACCTGCCCAAAAGAAATACTGCAACCATGGCATCATCTTTCAGACACTTTGACTCCCGCAGTTGTCTCCAGTGTGGAAAATCAACACCGATGTTAATTCTGGTTTTAGCTCTTTTCTGATCCAGACGTTTTTTCGTCATAGCCTTTTCTAAGACTGTCTTTCTTTTCGTAGATCCTTTGCCAGTGTCACTTGTTGTCGGTTCAGAAGGAAAGTTAGGTTGTTGCTGTTTGCCTGCCATTCTCGCTCTGTCTGCACAGCGTACAAGAACCGCGCTGATGACATATGATGTCTGCGTGAACCGGCTGTGCAGTGGTACGCAAACACACGTTGACCGACAGGGAACACATGCTATTATTTCACTCAGACTGAATGCAATGATTGAACGAACATTTTAGGGTCCTACTCCTTTCACAAACGATATATATTTATATATTTATAAAAATACATTTAGACTGCTTAACATAGTGATTGCTATCAGGATATGAGGAGACTTTTTAACCAGCATAACAAACATTTTTCTGTAGAGAATCACCTATTGCACCTTTAAGTTTCTATCAGTTGTAAGAAAAGAGTGCAACAGTCAGTTTCCAGAAGTAAAAACTCCATTCATTTTCTCCATAGGGAAACTGATTTTTAATGGTTGCCTAACTTATAAACCTTTAAAGACAGGCCTACTGTGAGCTATGAGGTTGTTAATCGATGGTATTTGCTTCTGCTGAAGATTTTAGCCCACATTATTTCAGCTTATTTTTAAAATAATCTTGTTTAACAGCATAATTCCTGGTGGAAAAACTACATTACCCATGATACTGTACAGAAAATTCCACAAATCAGAAAGTTGAAAAAAGCAACACGCGGCTCTTGTTGTCTCCGCCCACTCCCATGAAACACTGTGAATGGCTTTTTTGTATATAAGCATATTTTGCAATAAACTCTCACACACACATTTCAATGCTTCATGGGATAGTTCTTTCCCTCACTAAAGCTGTTAAGTACTCAGTCTTGTATCTTTGTATTTTTGTCCAATTTTCAAATACTTTTTTGCTTTTGTAGTGTTGTGATTCACCTCATATCAGATTGTCTCGGTTCATGGCTTATAACTCTTTAACAAAAACGTCTATGGGAAAAATGAATAGCAAAATACAGTGTTACTGAAAATGGGGGCGGCACTAATGCACTCTATACTGTCTGTGCCAATTGTAGCTGAAAAGGAAAAGAAATGGAACCTTTAGTAGGATTTTCAGGTTTTGTGGGTCCAGCTTCCTCCACTTCATCAATACGAAGATCATCAAATTCTCCCCAACGTGTCATACCCCTAATAGAAAAATTTGATCAAATCACAAAAATATACTCTATTGAGAAAGCATAAAAAAAGACTTTAACAATGATTGCTAGGTCATTTTGTCCTGTTCAAATGGCTTAATCTCATCTAAGACAGAAAGTTTGTTTTGTGTCCACTGTCTTCCTGTTAAAATAGTGTCCATTTTATTCATATTTAAATGTTCAAACCTTATCTTCCCTCTCATTGTTTAGTTAGTTCTGTTCTGTTCCATGTTAAAAACAACTTGCGCTCTGTCGACAGCATTTGTGACATACAACAGAAAATATTGACTTGCCACTCAGTTTTTGAAAACAAAATATACACAGTACAAATTGTACTGTTTTGAAGCTAAAGCTGCAAGACTAATTGTTGACAAAAAATGACAGGTCAAGCTNAGGTCAAGCTTACCTACAAAAAAAAAAAAAAGAAATCAAGGTTCTAATTGGCATCTATGGTTCAGTGAAGAACCTTCAACAATCCAAACAGTTCCATTGCTCAAAAGGTTCTTTGTAGTGGAAAAGATTTGTCAAAAATGTTTATTTAAGAGGTTCTGGGTAACCAGAATGGCATTGCTGCGAAAACCTCTTTTTGGTTCTTCCTGGAACTTTTATTTTTTAAAAGTGAAGGAGAAGCAAGATTCTCTCAAACATTAGTTGTAATAAACATGACCTGCTGCCAATTTAACAAAGCTGAAATCAATAAACTGTGCTTTGCATTTAGATAAAGTTAAAATGTAGATATTTATTATCAAGAAGGTGCAAAATATTTATTTATTTATTTGCCTTACAGAGCCACTCTCTCTACATTAAGCGTTTTTCCTTTTAAAATAGATTAAAAAATAAATAAATAAATAACACCTTTGCACTTTTTTTTTTTTNTATTCGAGGCTTCCAGTTATTATTTTTCATCAAACAAAAGTTTTTGATTCATTTATGCTCCGATGCTTCATGAAGCAGTGGTTTGAAATCGGCCATCACTAAATAAGTCGTTATTTTGTTTTTTTTGGCGCACCAAAAATATTCTCGTCGCTTTATATTATTAATATTGAACCACTGTACTCACATGAACCGATTTAAATATGTTTTTAGTACCTTTATGGATCTTGAGAGAGGAAATGTCATTGCTGGCTATGGAGGCCTCACGGAGCCATCGGATTTCAACTAAAATATCTTAATTTGTGTTCCGAAGATGAACGAAGGTCTTACGGGTGTGGAACAGCATGAGGGTAAGTAATAAATGACAGAATTTAAATTTTTGGGTGAAATAACCCTTTAAGCGTCATTGAACCTGGGAAATTCCTTTAAATAGATCAAAACATTTTAACAAATGTTTTTACAGCATTTCCCTTTAACTGTTACATGCAACTTTAACTTTAACATGTTACATGCAATACAACACTGGTTATTCTACATAAACAATGGACGGTAAAAAAAAATAAAAATATATATATATGTAATACTAACCTTTTGTTTCCAAGTGGACTCATGGGGTCTGGTGACTTAACTGATGAGTCATTTGTAAATATCTGTTTCTCATCTTGTATTTGTAACTGAATGGGTCTCTTCACACCCCAGGAAATGGCAAGGATGCCTTCAAATGTCACCTTCCCTGCATTCTAAAAAGCAGACATGACATCTTACCGACTGATCTGCTACTGCTATACTGTGTCAGCAGAGGGCAGCAAAATGCTGTTTTTTGCAAATTATAATTATAGGCCTTTAAGTTATCCAGGGCCCAAAGTCCACAAACAAGGGTGCAAAACCACATGGTACAATCAAATACCCACTAAAATGGTCAAACTTGTATCTCACATGCATTAATTAAGCATTATTAATTTAATGAATGCATTATCATCCATAAAGATGTAAGAATGATGTTTCACCTCATAGATAGAGAGCTGCAAGTGTGCTTTGTCTTTAAGAAAGCAGTTGTAGTTGTTCAATAAAGAGAAAAATTCAGCCCTTTGAATTCAGAAAAAAAAACAGTAAGAAAGAGGCAGAGTAACACTTTATTTTGATGATACATTTTAGACATTGTACTAACTATAAGTAACTTTGCAGCTACAACTTTGTCAACTGACTCTCATTAGAGTATTAGTAGACTGTCTGCTCAATATCTGTTAACACTTTATTTTGATGCTCCTCAACAGACATTCTACTGACTATACGTAACTTTGCAACTAGATGTCAACTTGCTCTACTAACCTGAACCCTAACACTTAAAGGTGCAGTATGTAAGAATTCTGTCCGCTAGAGGCCTATTCAAAACAAAGGGGTAGCTTGATGACGCCAAGTTTGAGCGTGGAATCTTGGGACATGTGGTCTTCACCTCAACGGACTGTGCAAAAGAATAGGGATAGGACTCGGGAAGAAATCATGTACATGGATGCGATTAACGTTATTGTAAGAAGCAGAGCAGGACCGAGTGTTGTGGGAGCTGAATGAGCCCGCTGGAGCGATTGCGCAACACACACCGCGAGCAGTGGAACTTTTATTATGTCACAGTCGCCGGCACCGCTTCCGCTTTTCCGGTCATGAGTATGAGGTAACACAGCTCTGTTTAACATATTAGATACATTTGAGTGTGTTGAAAATTATTTTATAACGTTACTCTGTACGTTTGCTCGGTGGCTGCTGTGAGACACTTGTTGCGCACTGCAGTAAGCTAGATCGATTTTAGAATATCAGAATAAATGCTGGATGGCTTGTGTTTTTCCTCACGATTTACAAATAGTTGGGAACATTTGGGATATTGTAAGTACTCAAGTAAACAAAATATGTAACACTGGCCTAGTGGTTTTTGGATATTTTACAGCAAAAATATTACATATTGCACTTTTAACTTAACTATTATCAAGTTTTTCACTGCAAGGGAACATTATAACAACTTGAGTAAAATGTTTATTCAAAACTAAAATGTAAAACTTTAAACTTCATATTCAAGGGATATTTCATCCAAAAATGAAAATGGTGTCATTAATTACTCTCCCTCATGTCGTTCCAAACTAGGGGTGGGCGATATGGCAAAAATATCATATCACAATTTTTTTTCAGGAAAATCTCGATTCACGATTTTATCACGATTCTTCATGTTGTTTTTACTATTTTGCAAGTGACTGAGCATTACAGCCAAAATAATTTCCCTATTTTAAAAACAAAGCCTTACAAAATAACAAAATATAAAATTTAATTAAATAAAAAATGGCAGACATTTAGGCCAAAGTGGCGAAGATAAAAATCTTTGTCATAATATTTTATCTGTTATTATTTGTTACTAATTTTATCTTTGTTATTAAAAAAGAAGAAAAACATAGGCTACACATTATACAAATGAAATTTACATTTACATTTACATTTATGCATTTGGCAGACGCTTTTATCCAAAGCGACTTACATTGCATTATACTATACATTTGTATCGGAGTATGTGCAATCCCTGGGATCGAACCCATGACCTTGGCATTGCTAGTGCCACGCTCTAACCACTGAGCTACAGGAAAGCATAAAATTAATAAAATGATTTATTTTTTCAGCTACAGTAGGTGTATTTAACAGTAGCATTCAAGTAAAACATTAAATGAACAAATAAAAAAATATAACACTAGACTTCATTGTATAAATTATACATTGATTCTTAATAAAGCTAATGTATTAAAGTTCTCAGTCAATAGCAGTGCATGATATTCTCTTTAGGGATAATTAGGGATAGTTACCCCCCCAAAAAAATCTGCCATAATTTACTCTGTCAAGTTGTTTTAAACCCTAATGAGTTTCTTTCTTCTGTTGAAAATAAAAGTTATTTTGAAGAATGTAACCAGACAGTTGCTGGTCCATAGTGACTATGTTTTTCCTATATGGAAGTCATTAGAGATCAGCAACAGTTTGGTTAACCCACATTCTACAAAATATTTTATTTTGTGTTCTGCACAAGAAAGAAATTAATACAGTTTTGAAACAACATTACAGTGAGTGAATAATTTTTGGGTGAACTATCCCTTTAAGGACAAGCGACCGCATGGTTAATATTAGGCTGCTCTGTCACTTTAAAGACGTATATCTAATATACAGCTACGCATCCGATTTTCTCTCAAATGTTTACTTTCACTTTAGACATAACCAGCTGTGTTTATGTAAACTTTGTGCGTATTTGACAGTATTAGAGCAATCGGACTCTAAAGATAACTTAGTAGCTTTTAGTGCCTGCGCGCTTCGGGTGAACGCGTTCTGAAAAACTCATGTCAGAACAGCGCATCAGCACGCGAAAGAAAAGTTTAACCGGCAAGGCAAGGCACATGAAATAATGAACTTTTGTGGATTGAAGTGTCCCGCGAATATTACTCTACCGCTGCGTTAAATTGTGATGTGAATGTACGTCACGTTGAACAGTATGCTGAGACGGAGGCGGTGGAACTGCAACTGATAGAAAGCACTGTAGCACGATGCTACGATATTTCTTCATAAGCAGATCGTGGAGACGTTTTAATCGTCCACGATCAAAAATCGTTATATCGCACACCCCTATTCCAAACCCATACATTTTTTTCATCTTTGGAACCCAAATGAAGATCTTTTTATTGAAATCTGAGAGCTTTCTGTCCCTCCATTGACAGCTACACAACTACCACTACCATCTATGTGACTCTAGTGGATTAACCTCAGTTGTACGAAGTGACATGAGTGCTTTTTTTGTGCAAAAAACAAAATAAAAACAACACTTTATTTACAAAATCTCCAATGTGGATTCAAGAGAGCACCACGACGCATGCGTGTTGTGTTGACATGAGAGAAAGTTGTTATGTGACATGCACTGGAGATACATCTTTTGTAAAGATTAAGTTGTGGCCTAATGGTTAGAGAGTCTGACTTGTAACCCAAAGGTCGCGGTTTGAGTCTTGGTATCCCCTAGTGAAAAAATAGTATACTTAAGCACAATTTATTTGTATGTACTTTAGTATAATTAAATGTATTTGTGGCACGCTATAAATCGGTATACTTAAAGTCTGCTAAATTGGAACAACTTATTTTGTACTAAATGCATTTTAGTTGTCCAAAAGCAGTGCTGAACTAAAATTGTATTAAATATACTTGTTTGTGCTAAAGTGGAACTATTCCAAGTATACTTAAGTACACTTTAAATATACTCTTGTATTTAAGTTTTGAAATGCAGAATTCACTCAGCATAAACTTTAAATGTATTTTGGTGACATTAGAATTGCAATTCAATTACATTGTAAGAATGTTGAACATACATTCATATTATACTGATAACAAACTTTAACAAAATTTTAAAACACATTGCAATGACATTCCAAGTTAACTTGAAGTGTGCTAATGGCATCATTATAGTGTGCTTCAAACAGACAACAAAAAAGTAATCTTTATAAATCAAGTTACAGCTTTAGAATATGCCTTTTACAGACAGCTCCAGTAACTTACTTATCCAGTGAACATCAGTAAGACAATGAGAACAGATTTATATGTATATTGAATGCAGGAACCAGTACGGGCTGGAATCGAACTCGGGTCACGTCATTAACACAACATGAAGCAATTGCATAAACCGGCACATTAGTTTTATTCTTGTGCGCACACTAAAACAATTGTGAACAAAATGTGAACGTGCAGATCTGCTTGTGCAACTGCTTGTGTTTCCGTGTGTGCGGATGAAATATAATCCGTAACATTCCTCTGCCGATTGTCTCTGCGCGCTTCAACTCTCAATGCACCACAACTGCTCCTGACAAAAACACAATTAAATGATTTGTTGGTCTTGCGGATTTATATGTGACGCATAAATTAAAATGATTGACTTTTCATGCAGTAAACGTTTCTGGATTTATTTGACATTCTAACTTTCTGCGTTTTTTTTTTGCTCAGGATCAGTTTAATAAATTTAATTAATTCATTTAATAATTCATAATATTTTGACAACCCAAAGGGCTGCAGTCCATATTTCGAAGTGCAAATAATGGCCATTAAAGTAGCATTAATGGGAAAAGTGTATTACAGAAGGTGCAGTGAAGTGCATTTGGGATACACTAATGTAATAAAACTTCTGATCAGGTACGTGAATTTCTTTCACCATTTCAAACTGACTATATGTTGTTTTCTTTATTTGTCATAATTACAAATATTTACTATAACTACTTTCTATATGTATGTAGGCTATATCTGTTTGCAACCATGCAAAATTGTGAAAAGTGCTATTGAATTATATTAAACAATAGCCTACCTGATATTCAAAGTGTGAGCAAATTATTAAAAAAGGTAAAGGTCATAATTATAAAACTTACTTATGATAATTTTTTTGCAACTCAAAACACATTTCCTGTAAACTTTTATCTAGGCCAATACTATTTTTTATACTAAACAAGTAGAACTCAAATACTGTTCACTTAATTGTATTTAATCATAACAGGGCAACATAGTATTCAACAAAAATAAATTACTGAAGTAAAAATGTAACAAATGAAATCATTTTTTTTGCAAATTTCTCATGGTTATGTCTGAGCTGTAGGCAAAAGTTGGGTTTGAAAATTCTGCCCTTACAGACAATTAACAGAAACAACACTAGATGTTCCAGTTCATACCTCATGTTTTTTGTGGTTTGCACAAAAAATAAATAGTCTCATCTAAACATTATATAGCATCATCTAAAAATTATTTGATCATTCTCGGATTTTAAATATATGATGAGACATGTGTCTTTAGCTACAATGACTTTCTAGACTCTAAAGTTTCCTTCTGACAAGTGTGCCAAAATCTGCAACACAGATTCCCAATAGTGTACACTCCAGCGAGTTCGGTTGTTTAGCAAAAGGACAGCAAAACCGATTGTTGGTGAGTGTGATGGCATTGGCTTTATGGCATGTTCAAAACATATCAATCATTGTGGATCAACCAATAGTAGGACGTTGGGGCAGGCCAATGGGGGTCAAGGTTTAGCTTCAGCAGTTACAGTGTTTTCAAGTCATGTCAGAAAGAGTGTATTTAAAATGCACATGAACATCAGCAAAACTCATAATTATGAGTTTAGGTAACTCTGGTAATTTCCTTAAGAGTTTCCGAGTTAAGTACGTGATGGTGAGAAAACATGTCGGAGGCAATGTATGCAGAGTCTGCCCTAGTTAAAAAAAGCCTACCAAAATGTATTTAAAATAAGCCTACATTCATTTCACACTAACTAAAAACCCATTAATATACAGTAGTCAGCATTTGAAGTGGATCAAAAAAGTTCATCAAAGTTGTCCTTAGAAGAAGATTTTAGGACAACTTTGATGAAGGGTTTTGATCCACTTCAGATGTTGACTATTTAGAGACATACTGACAAAAGTATTTTAATTAAACTTCTTTAATAAATTGAAATAAATGTATTTCAAATAGAATTTAGTATATTTATTTTTAACTAGGGTCGGCAAGATGTAGATGGGGGGAGTGAATGAACAGTGCTCTCTTCCACTCTAATTACCCAAAACTGAGGTGCACTTGAGCAAGGCACCTAATCCCCAATCGCTCCACGGTTGCCGCAGCAAAAATGGCTGCCCACTGCTCTGGGTGTTCATGGTATGTGTGTGTGTGTTCAATATTCACTGCTCTGCGCGTGCACTTTGATGGGTGAAATGTAGAGCACAAATTCTGAATATGGGACACAATACTTGGCCACACATCACATAATTTCACTTGTAAATAAAGTGGTAAATTAAGTTTCCCTTTCGAAAGGGAACTCTACTCTGCCTTTGCAGTAAATGCTTTGGGGAACGTCACGTGACCCAGGTGTCTGTAAGCAACTATCCAATAACTCCAATCCCTATTGGCTGGCGACAGCCTATGACGTAATATGGCGCGACCCGGAAGTATAAAAGGAGCGCCTGGAGAAACAGAAGACATCTCATCGTCTTTCGGTCCTGTTCTGTCTGATCGCGACTATATCGACTCCGGTAGGGTTTTTATATATGCTCTTACAAACGTTCAAGAGAGTGTGTTTATCCGTGTCCCAGGGTTTGACACTTGATATACACATTTTTCTGGGCGTTTTTCTGTCTGGAGAGGAGCGCACATAGACAGTGCTTGAGGGCGCTGTCTGTGTGTTTGTATGTTTACTGTGTGCGTCTCCTTATCGGGATGCTCCGTTCTCGTTTGGCACTCTTCTCGAGGGAAGAGGTGTCCGCTTCTGCGCCTGGTGATTCCGGCCCCGTTTGTGCTAAGGCATAGCGGTGGCTGCAATCATAGGGCTCGCAGATGAGCTCGTTGGGAGGTTTGAGAGAATTATTCTCTCTCTCTAACTTCCCCGTTGCTGGCGAAAACGAGTGGATGACGATGACGTTCGTGTTTGACCTCATCGCGTCCGGCGGCGAGCGCTCCTCTGGCTGTTGTGTATGTGAGCTGCTGTGTGTTTGGGACGCGCTTCTCGGCGAGCTGCGGCTGCCGTGAGAGCGCGTTAAGAAAGGGGCCGCGCGCGGACGGCTCGACGAGCGGTTCCTTTCTGTCCATTAATGCGGCAGCTTCCGTGACTTTCCATTCGCGTTTGAGATCGGGAGGGCATGGAAAAACCCCTAGCCTTTCAGATTTGTATCTGAACCCAGACAGACGGGAGGAGGATGGAGCGAGAGTGAGATGGGTGATCGATTGTAAACACCGTTGCGTTTATAATCGATTCCCCAGCTATATAGGGCGATTTTTATCTACCCTCTCCTCTTCTTCTTCCACCTCCTGTGTATATATATATATATATATATATATATGCTCAGATGCTTCTTATGGTCAGACTGATGGCTGGGCC
Source organism: Anabarilius grahami (assembly GCA_003731715.1). Classification (NCBI taxonomy): domain Eukaryota; kingdom Metazoa; phylum Chordata; class Actinopteri; order Cypriniformes; family Xenocyprididae; genus Anabarilius; species Anabarilius grahami. Next base: position 6,431,092 of record RJVU01029436.1, read on the forward strand.
CATATTGATTATTTATGTCAGCCCGCTGTTTCTGTTTTTATAGTAAGATGATCTTTTAGGCTTAAAAGAACCTTAGATTCCATCCTTTCATGTAAAAAAAGGAGCATTAGGAGTCTTCGGTCTTTGAGCCGCAGGAGGGTCTATATTTTATGTGTTTAAAATAAGACCTTATTTTCCTGTATAGTTTTCTGAGCATGTAGTCAAAAAATTCGTTTTTTTTGGGGGGCAAACTGAAATTGACAGATTGGCTAGAGTATATGTTGTGCAGGCCACAAAATGGCCGCCTCTTAGCCACCTGTTTAGAGTGGCTTCTCATCTGCTGTTTGCTAGAGTAGTTTGAGTTAGCACTCGTCACTTCAGTTAATATGTATGTTTAGGTCAGCCCTAATCGGCCGCCTGACATTGTTTGCTTGTGAGCTTCACTTTCTTTCTCTTATCCATGAGATGTGGAGGTGAAACCCAGGTTTCACTAGGCTTGTGGCCCTGTAAGAAGGCCCGTAGCTTAGCGGCCAGGCTAGAGCTAGGTTAGGTGTGTTATTTACATATAACCCTATGTATACTATCCCTTGTCAGGTTGTATAGTTCCTAGTTCTGGCCTCCTTATGAGGGAGTTGTTAGGCCATATGCCCATTATCCCCTTGCTATGTAGGTGCAATTGTTGAGTTTAACAGCTAGGTTGTAGACTGTTTTTAGACTCCCTGATGCTGTTATCTCAGGTGGTAGGCCCTTATCTTTGCGTAGATAAGTTCATGTTGTGTGTGCTAGGCCCCACTTCCTAGAACTTTTATGCTATGGAAAATGTGTTCTTTCCTCTGAGCTACTTGTTTTCTTTTATCAAGTTTGAGTTGACATTGCTAATGTCCGTCCTCTATGGCTCAGTACAGATTTGAGAATCTGTAGGGAGAAAATTATTTTCCTCTTTGAAAATAGCATATACAACAAAGCGTTGTGTAAAATTGCTTTGAAGTTCTAGACTTTCGCCCTACATTATATGTGAGCTTACTTATGCTGCCACAGGTTAGCACCTGTTCTCATAATAGCAGGCTTTTTCATGTAGCTGCTTTTGGAGACATTGGTGACCTAATATTCCACATTTGTAGGTTTATTGGTGTTACTGAGTGCATCACCTGCATATTCAGGGTAGTATAGAACCACTTTTTGAGAAAAGCTGGTTTCTATTAGCTCCCTTTTTGTGATCTTGTTAACAGCTATATTGCATATAACTTTGATTGTAGGCTCTTATGGTTAATTAGCCTCCTTCTACTTAGCAATTGTATTTCTAACAAGTGCTGTTAGCTGATCATAGTTTGCTCACATAGTTTACAGTGTTTCACGAGCTGAAGCCACGTGTCATTAGAATGGTAGGCCCCAACAGGTCTCCTTTCTAGTTCACATGTTGGCACAGTTTGTGTTTTATTCTAAAAAAAGTTGGCCATAGGGAATGCTGTCACTGACAGCCTGGTGTGACCCGAGGGTGAGTTGCTAGCGTTTCCTTCGAAACTGCTCGACGTTGTCAGCCATATTTTTTGGCATGCACTCTCCTCAAGCATGGCAGCGTGGGTATACCCAAAGCGTTTACTGCAAACGCAGAGTAGAGTTCCCTTTCGAAAGGGAATGTCTCAGGTTACGTATATAACCATGGTTCCCTGAGAACAGGGAACGAGACTCTGCATTTCCTTGCCATGCTTCGGGCTGCCTGCCAGCAGAACAGTCCCTAGTTGCTTTCAGACACCTGGGTCACGTTACTGCAAACGCAGAGTCTCGTTCCTTGTTCTCAGGGAACCATGGTTACATACGTAACTTGAGACGTTTTTTGCACAAAGAAAGCACCCGTGTCACTTCACAAAACTGAGGTTAAACCAATCACATGGAGTCACATGGATTACTTTAATGATGTCTTTACTACATTTCTAGGGCCTGAAAGTGGTAGTTGCATAGGCTGTCCATGGACGGACAGAAAGCTCTCAGATTTCCTCAAAAAGATCTTCATTTGTGTTCCGAAGATGAATGAATGTCTTACAGATTTGGAATGACATGAGGGTGAGTAATTAATTGCATAATTTTTATTTTTGGATGAACTAACCCTTTAAGTTTCATTTCCAGGTTTAAATTTGATTTTGAATCTCAAATTTTAAATGTCTTCTCAGACTTAATATATTGCTTATATGTGTTATATCACAAATATTCCATCAACTGCAAGAAATATCAATTTAAATATAATATATTAAAATATATGAGTACTCACCTGGAACAAGATTTTCCAGCACCAATTTGAACAACAGAGTTTGACTGACCTGCATTCATTTCAACAAACCAACCCGATCTACAAAGAAAGTACATTTTTCATGCACCATTAAAACCTAAAAAACTCAAGGCATGAAGACATTCAAGTCAAGACTGCTGGATATTTATTCAGATGAGTTCCAACTGTGTTCAAACACGTTTTTGCCTGCATTAATAGTCTCTGGTATTTGAGTGAAGGCAGCTGATGTGTCCACGCACATGTTAGCAAACGGACCCATTCAAAATGCTGTGCTTTCTTTCTTTAAACACTAAAGCCTGAGGCTATTGGAGAAAAAATAGACAGCCGGTCTTGTGTGTTTAGGATTGTTTGAGTTCTACTTTCACTTTGCTTGCTCAGTCAGACCAGGAGCATTCAGTGAATTTGACTGACGAGGGAGTGGTGTGGTTTTTCAAGTTGGAGCATGCTCTCTACAAACCACAGATACAAATCCAGCTCCGCGGCAAACACAGCTTTGACTGACAAAAGATGTGCATCCGTATGTAAATTTGTCTGTCAGCAGTGCTTGGTGAATGCAATCAAACAAACAATGGCACAAGTCTCAAATAAAACAACATTGAAATTTAAAGCCACAGTGTGAACTCAATTCAGAACTCATTTTAGATAAAGATTCGAAGTCCCTTGTGTATATTCATAACATTAACATGTTTTCGATTGAATTTCTTACTTCCTTAGTTACCTGGTAATTTCATAAAACATGTAGGCTACTTTCTTGTAATTCAATTTTGCATGAAGGCTACTGCCAGATACATACATAAGCATACTTCCCATAAACATACTTGATGTAACTCTTTAAATATAATACTGTAGTAACACATAAACACTGTCACAGTTCACTCACCTGCTGTCTGCTTAGATCCAGTGTCAGTGGACTTTAACAGGAAGGGGTCACATATCTCTTGACAAACTGCTGCGGCAATAGCAGTGTCACAGCCTGGGACAGAATGAAGAGCCACAGTCCTTGTCAGGTGTTTTTCTGGTGATTATTACAATGTTGTGCTGTAACTTGATCCAACTCACCTCTTCTAAGTGCATTCTGGGAATGCCTGTCAATACAGCGAATGTATGACACACCCTTAGGTATGAATTGCTCTGTTTGAATTTGTCGGCATAACAGGAAGTTTTGTTTTATAAGTGACGCATTGGTCTTAGATGTCAATTAAATGTTTTAGTTATAATTTAATTTCCCTTAAATGTTATGGTGCAGGGTTTGAGATTTATGGGAAATTAATTTATTTTATTTAAATTAATTTAGCTCTTTCTTTTGATAAATTAGTTTAAGAAAATGTTTTGATTAATATAGACTTTCAAAACTCACAAAGCTACATATTTGATAGGGTTGCCATATCACAATTTCCGCAGTCAATAATAATACCAAATACATTTATTAGTAATATACATTACTGTTCAAAAGTTTGAGGTCGGTAAGATTCTTTGTTTTTGAAAGATTTTTTTTTTTTTTTTTAAGATAATTAAGGCATCATTTATCTGATCAAACATGCATATTGTGAAATATTATTACAATTTAAAATAACTTTTGTATTTGAATATATTTTTTAAATGTAAATTATTACTGTGATAAACAATAATATAAACAAAGCAACTTAAAAAATAAAACAATAAAATAAAAGTTATGCAGGTACTGTAAACAGAGAGTATTAAATAATTAGAAATAATAATTAAAAAAAAGTAAAATAAAAGTATTATGGGCATATTCTTAATTGACACTTCTGACAATGAGCAATATATTTTTACAGCATTTATTAATGTGTTAGTGTTTAAAAAATATTCATGTTCATGTTAGTTCACACTGCATTAACTAATATAAAAACATACATGATTTAAAAAAAATAATAATTGTAAATGCTGTAGAAGTGTTGTTTATTCTTAGTTCATGTTAACTAAAGTAAATAAAACCTTATTGTACAATGTTACAGTTTAGATTAGATTTGTGCTAGTTTTTGAATAATAAATATAACTTAACTTTCTAAGCATGATGTAAAACAACCCAAAGATATCTTGTATTTTAGACTAACTTCCATGCAAGCTTTTCTTTAGATTTCAAATGAATCTTGACCTTAAATTTTCTTTTGCCAGTTTGTAAAAGTTCCAATATAACCACCTCTTACAAGTGTGTGTGTGTTTGTGCGTGTTTTTGTGACATATCAAGACACAAATTTGTATAATGACGTGGGTATGACATAGGTATTACAAGGAGAGGATGACTTATGAGGACATTACCCCATGTCCCCATTTTTCAAAAGGTTTATTAATCATACAGAATGAGTTTTTGTGAGAAAGTAAAAGTGTGCACAGTTTCCTGTGATGGGTAGGTTTAGGGGTAGGGGTAGTGTAGGGGGATAGAAAATACAGTTTGTACAGTATAAAAACCATTACGCCTATGGAATGTCCCCACAATTCACAAAAACAAACCTGTGTGTGTGTGTGTGTGTATAGCTAAAATGTGTTCCGATCAATAATACTAATAGACACTCCCAAAAGCTGCAATATTCAGAAAGAATGACAAAACACAAGTGCACTTTGACCCTCAACCTTTGTCCAGCCTTTTAAAGACTCAACAACAGCTCCACACTATTTCAAAATATTGCACAGAGGTTTGCAATATACCATGTTTTGAAATCTCTTTTTCACATACTCACCATGTTTTTGCTTTAGCTATGCATTTTAATCATTAGAAAGTTGCTACATTACATTTAAACTGCATTTGCTTCACACACACATACAGCTGCAAAAATGAACAAAGTCAAAACAGCTGTGCAACCCAGAGTGGTTGAACTTCATGTTAGCCCACATTACAGATTGGGATATCTTTTGAAATCTACAGATTTGCTAAATAGGAACGTGCCATTACTGAAATCCCTGGCTCATGGTGTTGAAGCTCTTCTCTAGCTGTACAAGAGATGGCAGTATAACTTAAGTGGCACAGAGACCTATGGAATCTAAGGTAATGTGTTGGAGTGTTTTTTTTTTTTTACTGTTTATTTACTTACTGTTTTAGTTATTTACAGTTGGATAGACAGGATAGGCAGGCCTACATAAGTTTGGACCTTTTAAAAGGTAGGTTTGGAGTCAGACTGTGGTATAGTACTGCCTCACTCATATTGTATTGCAGAATGCTTGTTGGGTGATCACTGTAATATCTCAATGTCTGCCAAATCTCTGGGTGACACTGTTAGGGTTACGAACTGAACATCTGAGGAATCGCAGCTGTCTTCAGCCTCCCTATGATGTTAACTTTGCCATTACAATAGACTCCATTTTATGAACCTCAGTACATACACTACTGTTCCAAAGACTGGAGTCATAAAGTTTTATTAATATTATTATTATTATTTTTTAAAGTAATTAAAACCTTTAATAAACAAAGATGCATTAAACTGATCAATAGTTCTTTTTAACAAACTGTTCATTCTTTCCACAAAAATATGAAGCAGCTCAACTGTTTTCAACATTGATAATAAGAAGAAATGTTTCTTGAGCATCAAATTAGAATGATTTCTAAAGGATCATGTGACACTGAAGGCTGGAGTAATGATCACAGAAATCGTTACATTTAAAAATATATTACAGTATAAAACTTTTATTTTAAATTGTAATAATTTTTCACAATATTACTGTATTTACTGCATTTTTTTTTTTTT
>RJVU01029436.1:6437115-6448261 GCA_003731715.1 Anabarilius grahami
ATATATATATATATATATACCCACTGCCCACATTATTAGGTACATCTTGCTAGTAATGGGTTGGACCCCCTTTTGCCTTCAGATCTGCCTTTATTCTTCTTTGCATAGATTCAACAAGGTGCTGGTAACATTCCTAAATTGGAGTAGAAAAAATATTTATAATTTTATAATTAGATTTAGATGTAAATGAAAAAAACTGCCTTATATGCAATTCACATGTTTTTGTTTGTTTGTTGTGAGTGTTGATTATTATATAAAAAAATTAAATAGCAACTGAATTTAATAGTTTGGGCTCTGTTGTTGTTATTGTAACTTTTAATATTGCAGTAATGTGCAAAAAAGGGCTCTCTATATATATAGTTCAGCATTAGCTGAGATAATGTTTTTAACCTTAATAAAATGTAAATTTACAGTTTGTTGTAAATTTAATGTATTTAAAGAGAGAGACACAATTTGTTCAATAAAACACTGTTCAATATTTAGTTTTCTCTCCCTCTGCTGTACTGAACCCATACCGAACCGTTACTTCAATACCGAGGTACGTACTGAACTGAATATTTGTGTACTGTTACCCATTACACCCCTAGTGTGTGTGTATATATGTTCGGGGTGGGTCGGTTCGCTGTAAAAAATCTAAACGTTCGGTTCTCCACCCACGGTTCGGGCACGTGCTTGCACCGCGGTCCATCCCAAATCTGACGACGCATCTATAATATGGTTTTGTTGAAATCAACTTGCAGACGGATTCGGCTAATGTATGTTTCAGTCAATGGATATGCATTCTGGTTTCCCAATATGTTACAACAGCGATGATCAAAACAACATGGACAAAACAATCACTCGCTGTAAATAAATGTTCAATGACGTGCCGAAAGCTCTATGAGCAGTCATTTACGCCGTCATCACCCGGGTGTTGATAGCGCGCGACGCGAGCACAGGTGAGATCTGAACATCTCACGTTGCTATCTGTGTTTAAACTAAACTAATTTAAACCTTGCCAATTTAAACATTCACCTGTAAGACGCGAAAGAGAGCTCGGGCGCTCTGTGAGGATTTTTGTGTCTGCTCATCCGAAGCGCGTTCATGGAGAGCCGCGTCACAGTGCGCAGATACTCTCGCGCAAATTCTCTTTCGAGTCTTGCACCTAAACGGACAAATTCACACAAAAATTATGTAAACATGCCCATCTTAGCGAGTACCCTAACAAACATAGTAGGTTATGTCTTAAGAGAAAAACGAGACAGACAACACATGTGTATCAGTATCAGTGTACTGGAACTTTGAATTATGTCTTAAAGGGACAGCAGTCTAATATTCCTGTGTTTGGATGTTAATCAAACAACAAAGCACTAAGAAATCACTCTTGACTGAATAGCTTTTGTAACTTCAATAATGTTTCATCTTTATTTAGCTATTCAAAGAAGTTTATTTTATATTTGATTACTTTATTCAATTTCTGTACCTGAAAGCTGTTAGATACCTGAAAAACCTGTAAAGCATTGTTTATTTTATTTGTATATTAGCTCTCATGTATTTATTTGTGCTGTTTCTTGTAGTTAGATTATTTCTATTTCTTTATCTTTATTTGACAATTGTCCTATTTTTTAACTGAACATAGCACATACCGAACTGTAACGAAACCGTCACACTAAAACCGTGATACAAACCGAACGGTGAGAAATCTGAACCGTCCCACCCCTAATATATATATTAAAGAGAGAGAGAGACAGAAAGATAAGACACAATCCATGTAAACTAAAAAATGATGAACTACTGAAACTACTATAAATAATAGGAATACATTTTGCATGTGTCAGAAGGAAAAAAAGTGTACATTCTCTTCATTTTGGCAGAACCAACTGAATTAATTCAGCGGTCATAGACGGTTCTTTTTTTTTTCTAATAAAATATCGACTCAATGACGCATGTACTTTCAGGACATTCTAAGTTCTATGTATAAATACAAAACTGTCAAAACAAACGCCTCTTCAGAAGTGATAATTAGCAGATTTCTCTCCATATCGTGCGTTGTGCACGCTCAGAATAAAACGTTGTAATGCAATTACCCGTAAAAGGCAAAAGAGCAGTGGATGGGGACATAAACAGTCACTTTGGGAAATGTCACTCTCCAGCTTAAAATAAATCGGTACGTACGGGCCAGTGAGCAACAGGTGGGCCTTTCCATACAAAGGCGACTTGAATGCAAAGGCTGTGCTTGTCATGCTATTGCTATGAGTGAGGGAGGACAGGCGTGTGTTTCTGAGTGCCGGTCAAGTCACATAGAGAGAAACATAACTACACTGACTTTCAAAAAATATAATTTAGCAATACAATTCAGCTGTTAAAGGGAATTCACAACATGAGTCCAAAAGGAATTGTGTGAAATTGGTAAAATTCCTCTAAAACACATCTAATTAATAAAGCACTAAAGTGAAGGGAAGCATTTTTTTATGAAATATTAAGTTATTTATTATGCAGGGTAGATTCTAAATTGAATGCCGCAAGTGATGTTAGTGCAAAACTGTGATAGTGATTTTATTTCCTACAATTTCATTCATGAAGTGAATCATCATGTTAACGCTAAATCATACGAGGTCTGAATTTTGGCAGTATACTACAACATGTTCCCTTACATAAAAATGGCATTATTGGTATTTTCTGAGCACTTTCTGTACCTCGGCCCCCCCATATCACTGTAAGCATATCCAGCAGCTGGTCCTGTCTATCTTCAGCTAACCGCACAAGCACAGTGACTCGAACAGATCGCAGGCCTGTCTGCAGCACACGAACACACACTGTACTATCTGCAGGGACTTCATTTCAGACTTTTGATATGAGGCTGACAAATGGATTTTAAAGCTGATTCGAAGCAGAACGTTCTAAGGTGAACATGAAGGTCCTCAAAAACATTCCACTGATACTTTTTCTGGCATATTTCAGCCTGACTGAAGGGCTCCAGAGAGGTGAGTCACGGCTTCTCATTGTGAATAACTAACTTGTGTTGTGCAAGCATTAACCACATGGTGAACCAAGGCAGTTTGTTGATTATTAGGATTAAGGATCTGTTGAAGTGTGGACACACTGAAAATGTGACAATTTTCTTTGGAACATTCTCAAATCAAGCTGGATAACATGGATCATAAAGTTAATTTTTCACTCAAGTTATTATACTGATGATATAGTAAAATATGTGCCAATATATCTAATTTATGTTCTAAAATTACTTTTTGTTTTCTAAAAATTATGTATTTTTTTAACATTTTAAAAATCTATTTCGTATCGCACATACTTTACTTGGCTATAACAAAAGTTTAAGTAAACAGTTTATTGTTATACTAAATGAGGTATTTGTCACAACAGAACCAATTTTTTTTTTTTTAAACCAAAGCAGTAATGACAATTCAGCAAAATGTGAAATGCACATAAACATCAAGAAAGCACTACATAAGATATTTCATGCATGACAATATTTATAGTAATGGATGAAGTGTTGAAAGTTTATGAAAGGAGCTGTTTTTGACAGCAGCCACTGTGCCTTGATACAACGTGTGCTGCTGTATTTATAATAGCAGTAACAATAGCCATTCATAACAAATACTTAATGTCATCAAAGATTAAAGCAGAGGATGAAAGCTTCCAGAATGTTCGTTCCGCAATATGCACACCATATCATGTTCAAGCACTTCAAACCTTTCATATTCAAATCAAGTCAAAGAAAAAAAAACAAAAAAACTTTTTTCTCACATTTTTCTTTGCACCCACAGTGAATAAACATTTATTATAGTCTGGTTTTCCAGTTTGAGAGAAGCAATTACATACAGACCACAATTATAGAATAATTTACAGTCTTTTCAGTATCAGTCTCAAAATCATTGACAGATGGGATTTGATTTGTGTAATTATGATTTAAATAGTGAGGTCACGTCAAGCCTAAACTATAATTTGTGACATATGACTTTTGGAGAACCTTAAAGCATAGTGGTGACCTCAGAGCTTTGAACCTCAATGTCTTCCAACTGGAAATGTTTATGATGATTTTGGATTCCAGATGGGGAAGATACACTGTATGGCAAAGGATTTTCTTAAGATGTATTCATGCGGTTACTAATCGACATCTTAAAATAGCTTATGAGGTCATAAGTAAGGTATATTGGTTTTGGGCAGCATGCTAAAATCAATTGTTCTACTTAGAGCAAACATAGTGACGCCTTGGAATGACTTGTAGAATTTGCAAGAGTTACACTGGAAAGTAATGATTTAGATTGTTTGAGTGTGGTATACATAAGGTAATATATATTGGATGGTATGCTTGCCAGATATGTAATGTGTATCTCATATAGCCAGAACAGTGGTGACAATGTTATATTCTTCCCATCCAACACAGAAGTTATGTTATCATTTGTGCACAAAAATGCTTTAAACTGACCAAAAATGACTATGAAGAAAGTTTACTCTGACTTTCTAAAGCAATGGCTCTCAACAGACGGGGCATGACTATAGGGAAAATAATCAAAAAGTTTCATTAATGATTATTTAGTACTTAAATAATAATTGATAACTACAAACATAGCAAATATACTACACAAAACCAGTGCTATTTTTGCTAGCAACACTATTTATTATGACAAAACTCTTATGTAAGAATATATTTTAGGTGCGTTCCATTCGACCGTAAGTGGACTGCGAAGTGGACTTCACAGGATATTTCACCATCTTAAGTGAGATTCCAATCTGAAGGGAGCGAACATGTTCAGTCCTAAGGGCACTGCGTACGACACAGGGAATAAGGGGACATCAATACATCACTTCACAGGAAGTAGAGATGTAAAATCAACTGTCATTGTCATTGAAAGATGAAAACACAGGTGAAGAAGAAGCAGAAAAAAATGATAGAAGTTTGTATAGGGACATGTAAAATAAAAATGACGCAATCATCAAACATTCAACAGCACATCAATCAAAACTGTTGAACGTTACTGAATGAAATGTTGACCCAAGATGAGGACTGTGACGCTTTGGGGGTGTTGATGGAAGTGATATACTACATCTTGGTTGGGAATGCTGGCGGGAAAAGAGTTAAAGGGATAGTTCATCCAAAAATGAAAATTATCCCGTAAATTACTCACCCTCAAGCCATCCTAGGTGTATGTGACTTTCTTTAGCCAAACACAATCGGAGTTAGCTCTTCCCAGCTTTATATTGGGAGTGAAGTGTAACAGACTTTGAAGCCCAAAAAAGTGCATCCATCCATCATAAATATATTCCATACTGCTCCAGGGGTTCAATAAAGGCCTTCCGAAGCAAAAAAAAAAGAAAAAAGTATAACTTTATAAACTAATCACTGGATTCCGTACACGCGTTCCGGCAGAAGAGTGAACTACTTTTACCCGACGCATGATATATTGATAAATGTGGAAGCACAGAGGATAAAGCAAAACAAAACAATGGCTGCGAATTAGAAGTCTAAATGAGATTTTTTAAAGAGAAATGTTGGAGGAGCTTGAGTTTGTTGCCCAGCCCTATTTGTTTGAACTTCGAGTGGCGTCTACTCTCACCTAAGCTTACGCTACTCCTACATCATACGCCGGAACTCGACTTTCTCATGCATACACGGACAGACATTACCAGAAGCTAGTGACATATAAGATTTATAAAGTTATAATTATGGATATTTTTCTTACAAACATGCTTCGCTTCAGAAGGCCTTTATTACCCCCTGGAGTTGTATAGATTACTTTAATGATGGATGGATGCACATTTTTGAGCTTCAAAATCTTCTAGTTACTATTCACTCCCATTATAAAGCTGGGGAGAACCAGGATGTTTTATAATGTACTAACTCTGATTGTGTTTGGCTGAAAGAAAAAAGTCACATTCACTTAGGATGGCTTGAGGTTGAGTAAATTATGGGATCATTTTCAATTTTGGGTGAACTATCCCTTTAATACTCTCATATGAGCAATCTCTCAGTAATGACAATGATTTATGTCTCACAAGCCTTAAATATAACATCAATATGTAAAGGTTAATTTCAAATTGATGAACATGATGAAATAAATGCCTCATGAGACATTTTGTGGGCAAAAGAATGTCAGTTGTCTATTGTTAATAGTGTAGATGAACATGTACGTAGAAGTCACTTTCAAGAGGCTTTCTGTTGGTCAAAGTGGCAAATTTGTGTGACCAACTGAACCAACTGCAAAATTTGAGTGGGGAATCTTTAGCCCTTTTGCCCAGATTCCTATTTAAATGACTGGATTTAACTGGCAAAATATCTGACCAATTCAGTAGAAGATGCAGCCCTTTAAGTCGTTCATTTGTGATGTTTTTTTGTTGTTGTCAAGCAACAACACTGCAATAGAAATATGGGACCCACTTTATTTTAAATGTCTTTAACTACTGTGTACTAATATTTAAATTAAGCATTTAATACAATGCACTTATTGTATACATACTGTACATGCTTTTGCATTGTACTTTTATTTAAACAATACCTGCTTGTAATTACATCTGTACTTAATTTCTATAATTACATCTATAATTATACCGTTGACCCTTCCATTACACCTAAAGGCACCTTATGGGTTAAGGCTTAATCTATCCTTAAACCTACCCATACCACCAAACCTGTCTCTAACATTACCTGTATCCAACCTCAATAGCAGTGAAAGTGTTTTGCAATTGTGCATAGTTGTATACATAGTCTAAAAAGGGGAGAAGAAAATACTTCTCATATCTTCTGTTGTGACGTCAAATGTTGCATCTAATCAAACTTTACAATGTATTGGAACAAATTCATCTGTACCAAATGGTACCAAGTCCGATGCCTACACTGACATGCATTCATCATAACAAACCATGAACTATGAAAGGTCATAGGAAATATGACCCAGCCTGCATTAATTATAGGTTACATTCGGGAGTGTCACCACTTAATGTTCATTTGGATCCAGGAGCAAAATCAGTTGAGAACCACTGCTATAAATCACTCTCTCAATAGATGATGCCAAAATGGTATGCGATCAGATGCTTAGGTATAAATTTGATATTGACGTACACACTTCCTCAATCAAATTAAAAGCATCAGTAGCTGTTCCACACATCATCTGGCTGTGAATGACCAGTGGAATGAAAATGAATGTTCCCTATCACCCTTTGCGTACAGTACATCTTTCTTGGTATCACACCACATGTCATTCACACAGGAAGGTACCGTGAAACAGGACAATACTGATGTACAACACTACTGGAAGCAAGAATTAAAAATGCAACAAAAGTAACCAAGACTAACATACATAGAATCCTTAAAGGAGACCTATTATGCCCTTTCTCAAAGTCTTGATTTTGTTTTTGGGCTTTACTAGAATAGGTTTTCATGCTTGAATGTTCAAAAAACACGTAATTTCCCCCCAAATTTGACATAGTTGCAACATTTCTTTGGCATTTTTAATGAGGGCTATTGTGCTGGAAAAAATCTCAAGACAACAAAGGAAGCGTTTTAGGGAGTTTAGAAACAGTGCACACTGATATAGAGAATAACTCCCTTTGGAGTGACTTTGTGCTTTGTATCTTTACAGATCTTTTTCATGCTCAAACATTAACATTACACACCAAAGAAAGTTGAACAAGTAAAATAGCATAATAGCTCCCCTTGAAGACTTTCCCCCAAAAAAGTATTCAATATTTTACACACGGCCTCCAAAAAGTATTTGGACACTTGAGTCACTTAAAAATGTATGAATGTCAGATAACAAATTATCAAAGCAAATGGCATCTGCAAACAAATGGTGCTAGACTTGTATAACTAAAAAAAAAAAAAAAAAAAAAAANAACACATAGTTCATACATTTATTGTAATTGAAGGGTTTTTTTTTTTTTAAATCAAATTGGATAAGCAAAGAGGGAGGCTGTTACACAAAACCCTAAGCAGTGTCTTAACATGAGCTGTTGCTAACAGGTCAGGGATGATGATGTCCTTGGAAGCTCTTGCGAGGAACAGGTGATATATCCGCTGATTCACACTTGGGAAATTGGCAGGTTGTGTTCCTGCTGAGTGCTAATGCATCCCCGTGAGAAAATGCAGCCGACAGCAAACAAGGTTTGCATAGTCATGGTGTAAATTTATGAGGCTCCAGCTTAACTTCTATCACTCATCTGCATACAAGGCAGAGAAAAGACCTTAAAAAGACAATAACGTTGAATTCCCTTCTACAAAAATACTGGAACCAACCTAACGTGCTCAGCTGGTCTCCCAGAATGGTTTTAGAGGAGTTTTGTGCTGTCAGCAGGCCTAACTCAGAGGCCAGCAGGCTGAACAGTTTAATCCTGGTTTTTCTAGTTAGCAATGGCCTGTTAGCCCCTCCTGGTAGATGACGTAATTGCATTGTCTGGTTCCCAAAAATATCTTTCTCCACTGATGACAATTCAGAGAAATATTCCATGATGGTAACACTTTATTTCAATGGTTCACTTTAGACATTCTACTAACTCTAAGTAAATTTGCAACTATATATCAACTTGCAGTCATTAGAGTATTAAAAGACTGTCTGCTTAATATCTGCTAACACTTTATTTTGATGCTCCCCAACAGACATTCTACTGACTATAAGTGACTTTGCAACTACATGTCAACTTATTCTACTAAACCGAATCCTAACATCTAACCCTAACCTACCAGTCTACTACAGTCTACTAGTACTCTAATGAAGTTATTTATAGTTAGTAGAATGGGTAACGCTTTAGATTACAGCCCGGAAAGTACTGCGTAATTACAACGAATTTACAGTGTAATTTTCGATAATTAGTAAGTATGTGTAAGTATAGGGGAACAATATGTAATATGTAAAGGAATAAAGGGGTAACAATCAGGAAAATAACAACTTAATTATTCTGTAAGTATTTTAGAACTAAGGGGTACTTATACTGTTATGATAGACAACAATCTTACATTTGGGAGCAATTTTGTCGAGAAAGTGCACTGATTAAGTTGTTCCAAGGCAAGTAGAAAGAACTATTGCAATCTTTTTTAATACATGGGGAAATTTGCTTTTGTTTCATGTAGTTACAGGGTAAATATGACATTACGGGCCGTAAATTAAAGTGGAGCTTGTTAGACTCTTATTTCATGTAGTTGCAGGGTAATTAAAAAAATAATATAAAAATAAAAAAAAAACCAAAAACAATCTGATATGACTTGGAAACCTTTATTTGAAAAACAGCTTATTTCAAAACAGATTTAAAGTTACAACACTTCTCATTTGTTTCTCTTGCTTGGCTTCCTCTTCCTCTTGTTCCTCTTCTTCTTTTTCTTTCTTTCCACTGATGAATTTTAAGAGGGAATCCCATTTGCTATTCTGTATTAAAAGAAAATACAGTACACCCGGAAATGTGCTCACCGTTTACTCATCTCTTACCCTCATGCCATTTGAGATGTATACGACTTTACTTCTTAAGATGAACACAAAAAGGTTTTTAGGAAAAAATAAATCATCTGGGAACGCTTTATAATGCAAGCTCTCGTGTTCCTAAAAGCATCAACAGCACAAACAGTAATAACTAGAGTAATCCATACGACCCCAATGGATGAATCAATGTCTTCTGAAGTGAAACGATACGTATTTGTCAGAAAAATATCAAATATTTTAACATTTTAAACTTTCGACCAACTGTCTCCTGCGCGTGCATGCGAGGGTTGAGAGTTCATGCTTGACGTAACTTGAAGCGTGACGTAAGCGTGCCGAGAGACTCACGCGAAAAGTCACGAGGATGTCGGATGCCGTCAGTTTTTTTACAATTAATTTTTTTTATTAATGCTCACAACAAAATACACGGAATAACAGATAGGCCTAATGATAATGAGAAACAAACGAGACAGAATAACAGAGACGGCAGTTCTCGTGCGAGTTTCACACGAATTTCCCGCGAGAACGTCATGAAAGCTTCACGTTGCTCATTACAATGTGCTTCGTCGAACGCAAAGTCGACTCTCATGTAGGCGCCGGTGACAGCTGGTCGGAAGCGAAAAGATGAATAGCCCAAACCATGAGAAGATTTCGGGGTGTAACTGTTACTGTATTTTCTTATAGTACAGAATAGCAATGAGATTCCTTCTTAAGATTCATCAGCTGAGAAACAAGAGGAGGAGGAGGAAGCCAAGCGAGAAACAACAAAAACCAAAAAACTGACAAAACTTGTTACTTTCTGTCAGGACTTTAGAATTTGAAATGAAAAGTTGATTTAAAAAAATGAATAATAAGTGTTGTAGACCTGTTTGTAATAAAGTTGTTTTTCAGATAAAGGTTTCGGAGTCAGTGATATCAGATTGTTTGCGTTTTTTTGATTACTTACCCTGTAACTACATGAAATAAGAGGGTAACAAGCTCCACTTTAATTTACGGCCCGTAATGTCATACTTACCCTGTAACTACATGAAACAAAAGCATATTTTCCCATGCATTAAAAAAGATTGCAATAGTTCTTTCTACTTGCCTTGGAACAACTTAATCAGTGCACTTTCTCGTCAAAATTGCTCCCAAATGTAAGATTGTTGTCTATCATAACAGTATAAGTACCCCTTAGTTCTAAAATACTTACAGTATAATTAAGTTGTTATTTTCCTGATTGTTACTCCTTTATTCCCAAGACTTTTCATATTGTTCCCCTATACTTACACATACTTACTGTATAGGTACACTATAATTATCGAAAGTTACGCTGTAAATTCGTTGTAATTATGCAGTACTTTCCGGGCCGTAATCTAAAGCGTTACCGTAGAATGTGTAAAATAGACCATCGAAATAAAGTGTAACCCACTAACATTATCCAAGTCACTGAAACAGTTATTTTTAAGTTAAATTATTAAAAATCATTATTTCAATCGTTATTTGAAATAAAGCTGAAATAAAACTAAAAATACTAGATAAGAAACTATAAATGATGTTTTGGCAACCAACTGAAATAAATAATCTTAAATTGAAGTACTGAAATTAATTCAACTGAAATAAAAATAAATTAAAGCTAAGTAGAAATATTTGAAAGCAAATAATAATAATAATAATAATAAAATAGCAAATAATAATAATAATAATAATAAAATAGCAAAAGCACTAAAATGTAAACTAAAATGAAAATGAAAAACTTAATTTAA
>RJVU01029436.1:6448444-6476955 GCA_003731715.1 Anabarilius grahami
AATAAATACTATAATAGTATATAAATAATACTAAAATAACACTGAAGTGCAGGGACAACAACAAAAGTTAGCACATTATTCTCTCACTAATAATATATCATTGCTGAAAATAGCGCAAGCGTCATTTACAGTATGTGACATGGGACCTGTGATAATTACATTAGTGAGCAACATAGTGCACCCATTTTTGGTCCAGTTTCTGAATGTGAGAGGAGCTTATAGCCTTGAAAGAGGAGATTTGGATTTATTTATTTATTTTTTATTTTTATTCTGGCAGGTTCAGCTAGTGCTATTTATCTTGTTGCATTTCTCTTTGAAGAAACTAATCTTTGTAGGAATAAAAAATGAAGTGTGATTGCAAAAGAAATGAGAAGACGAGAACTTCCTGGAACTTCCTTGGTATGTCTTGACATAACAGTGCCAGACTAAACAATAAAACTCCAGCTAAAACATTTATTACAAGACAGACAGACAGAGAAGTACAACAAACTGACCTCAATTTTTATTGTAGATGTTTAATGCTGTTTTAATGACTGTTAACACAAATATTACGTAACATTAAGAGCAAACATTTCTGAATTAAAACTGCGATATCCAGAGGCATACATTTCAAGTTAAATGACTTTAACAGTGTCTTAGAATAATAGTAAAGGGCTGGTCTTGCTGTAATTAAAATGAGCTTAAATATTACTTTGTGCTCCTAAAATTTATGTAAGCTTAAAGGGATAGTTCACCCAAAAATGAAAATTTGATGTTTATCTGCTTACCCCCAGCGCATCCAAGATGTAGGTGAGTTTGTTTCTTCAGTAGAACACAAATGATGATTTTTAACTGCAACCATTGCCGTCTGTCAGTCAAATAATGCCAGTGGATGGGAACTCGAACAATAAGAGTCGAAAAATCTTGCATAGACAAATCCAAATTAAACCCTGCGGCTCGTGACAACGCATTAATGTCCTAGGACACGAAACGATCGGTTTGTGCGAGAAACCGAACAGTATTTATATCATTTTTTACCTCTAATACACCACTATGTCCAACTGCATTCAGCATTCAACAGTGATGTCTCGCGCATATACTTCAATGTGTGCGAGACATCACTGTTGTTGTCAGAGCGCGATCAGACCTCACTAAGCGAATGCTGGATGCGCTGGGGGTAAGCAGATAAACATAAAATTTTCATTTTTGGGTGAACTATCCCTTTAATACATACAGTATGCACAACCATCGGTTCTGTTCCAAAGCCTGATCTTTCTAGTTGCATAAATAGGCAGCATGAAATGAAATGGAACCTTATTAGTGACTACCACCCTATGCCACTCAATTTGACAAAGAAATAGCAGTACTCATGAAGAGACTTGACACAACTTATTTCAACAGTCTGGTGTTAGGATCTCGCTAAACTAACAACACAGTACTCAAATTAACGTGTGTGCTATGTATTTTTATGTTTAAACTAAAAATAATAATGAAATGTTGTGAACTCATGAAGAAATGACAACTGTGAAGCTTTGGGGTGCTGATGGACTTGATCTACTCCATCTATATGTTTTGATCATCGTTCGGAATCCAATCTGGAATAGTCTTTGACAAAAACATGATTTTCTCGGCTTTTGTTCAAAATGTTGCTTTTTTTTTAATGAAACTTACAGAAATTCGCAACCTGGTCTCATTGGAAAGACGTATCTGTGGGAGCGTTTTCACGAGTCGCCAAAATATGTACCAATGCGTACATATCACTGCAGTTTCCAACAGAAATGAACACCAGAGGCAGTAAAACGGCAAGTGCTTTTAATCGTTTTCATACACAGTTACGATTACAGGGTCAGATTATGGATTAATAAAGACTCGTTTTCACGTCTCCTTGCACAATACGTTATGACTTCAAAACGCTTTTTTACTAAAGTGCACGATTTGTAAACTAATATATTTTGGACTTTGCATCGCTTAACCAGCTCCATATGTTTCGCTTTTCTAACATAAGCTTGCTCGGTAGCTCAGCTGATAGGGAGTTGTACTTAAGAGAAGGAAACCTTGGGTACGAATCTCGTGAAAGGCAAATCACGTAAAAAAGCTCAAAGAAAGATCTAATAAGCTAAAATGGCATGAGTATGGATGCTTTTTATGTCACATTTGCTTTTGTTAACACTATCGGGTAGGTTTAGGTGTAGTGTTGGTGGTACGTTATTTTAAAACGCAATGGAGTGCAAAATTCAAATCAGAACTGCGGTGATTTGTATAAAACCAACATCATAAAAACGTAACATATTCACGTTTATCTGTTCCTGCAAGAAAAAGAACACACTTTTAGCGCCACTCAGTGGACATTTCACATCGAAACTGCAGTGATATGTACGTATTGGTACGTATTTTGGGACTCGCGAAAACGTTCCCACAGGTACGTTTTTCTAATGAGACTGGGTTGCAAATTCAACTGTTGATAAAAACGAATGTATGAAGCTAGAATAAAAAAAAATTATTGTTGTTTAAAAACAGAGGCTCTGTTCTTTCTATTGATATATTGTATGTTCAGATATACATACAACAAAATATTCAGGGGGCCATACAATTTTTGTGAAAAAGATCAAAAATGCTGGCGATGGCGGGGAAGGAAAGAGATCAAGTGTAGCGTCAGTTCTGGCAGGTCACGTCAGTCAAGCTCACATCAGCTGACTCCCAGGTGANTAGAATAAAAAAAAATTATTGTTGTTTAAAAACAGAGGCTCTTTCTATTGATATATTGTATGTTCAGATATACATACAACAAAATATTCAGGGGGCCATACAATTTTTGTGAAAAAGATCAAAAATGCTGGTGATGGCGGGGAAGGAAAGAGATCAAGTGTAGCGTCAGTTCTGGCAGGTCACGTCAGTCAAGCTCACATCAGCTGACTCCCAGGTGACTCATGTCTACCTATTGGAATACGACGCCTATCACAGCATCCACATATACGCTCCTCAGTATTATCAGCAGCTATCGCATTTCTTAGGAGCTAAGTACCCTCCTTCATCCCCAGCTCCTCCTCTCGTGAGTCAGGATTTGGCCTTCTGATTCCACTGAATCAGACTAATTCTTGAAATATGTGTACATGTTAAATTATTGACATTAATGATATCTGCATATGTTGGTTTTGTTATGTTTACCCTAAGGGGGTTATTGCTGCTCTCTTCTTGCCCAGAGCAGAACCATACCGTACCATAGCCAACGATACAATGCATTAAAGATACGTATAAAGCAGCTACCGATGCGATGCAATTCACCCCTATTACGATACAGTGCAATTCGATTCAACACAATACGATTCAATGCAATACAATGCAATGGAAAAAAAAAAAATTATGCTATGCAATTCAATATGTAGGGCTCTATGAAATACTTTTTTTTTTCCTCAAATGTATTTATTTATTTATTTAACCAAATTCTGTTTTCAGTTTTAATTTTTCTAGATTCCAATTTACTGGTTTAATCAAAAACACGTCTAATTAATTGAATTAATAAAAAGCAACTTTCTTAATTTGTTTACAATAATAGGGCCCTATGATTTTTATTTTTATTTTTTTTCCCCAAAAAAAATTCTGTGCTGTGTATTTTAGTTTTTCTGGGAATCAAATGAAGGCATAAAACATTCATTTATTTTTAAACAAATGAACTTTAAATAAACCCTTTTATTTATTTATTTATTTATTTTTTGCAAACAAAGTGCTGCACAACAGGTTTACTGTTAAAATTAAAACATGGATGAAAAATTGTGTGATTATTCCTTCGAAAATAAAGTCTTAATAATTATTGTGTTATTATTATTATTATTATTATTAATAATAGTAGTAGTAGTAGTAGTAGTACATTAAGACATACCTTATACCATACAATATTAGCTTAATACAATAGTAGTAGTACTACAATAGGCTAGTAATATGGCTATATTTCTGTCATAAGTTAAACTGAACTTTTAATTTGATGGGTTGCCGTGAAGATCTTGAAGTGTCTGTGTGTGTATATAATATGACAATAGTTTTTCTCAAATTAAATGGTAAAATACTCATGAAGTGACTCTCAGAGCAGCTGTGGAAATGGAGTTTATGTGTTCATGTTGTCATATAGTCAATGGCAGACGCTGGAAAAAACATTGCGAGCGTCATGCGTGCTTTTGTGTGTAGTAAACTATTAATGCTTCTGCGCCATTCATTCACACAGAAACACATAGAACATGCAAGATTCATATACAAATAGTCTTCTTTCAGTTTAATATTAACAGACACTAGTCCATATCACAATTTGATGTACAGGTGCATCTCAATAAATTAGAATATCATGAAAAAGTTATTTAAATGTATTTATTTTTTTTTAATTTTATTCAAAAAGTAAAACTTAAATATATTCTAGATTTATTAGACGTAAAGTAAAATATTTCCAGACTTTTTTGTTTTCATTTTGATGATTACAGCTTGCTGCTCATCAAAATAAAATAAAAATCAGTGTCTCAAATTATTAGAATATTAAATTTCAAGTTCCATTAAATTACCATTCTCAGGGTATAAATACTGGGTTTAGGTCAGTGATCCCAACAGCAGTCATGGGGAAGTCTGCTGACTTGACAGTTGTCCAGAAGATGATCATCAAGACCCTCTACAATGAGGGTAAGCCACAGAGGGTCATTGCTGAAAGAGCTGGCTGTTCGCAGAATGCTGTGCCAAAGCATATTCATGGAAAGTTGACTGGAAGGAAAAAGTGTGGGAGGAAAAGGTGTACAAGTGAAAGGAATGACCGCAGGCTTGAGAAGTTTGTCAGGCGAAGCTGATTTAAGAACTTAGGAGAGCTTCAAAAGGAGTGGACTGAAGCTGGAGTCAAGAGCCACCGCATACTGGGGCAGTCGTGGCCTAATGGATAGAGAGTCGGACTTGTAACCCAAAGGTCATGGGTTCGAGTCTCAGGTCCGGCAGGGATTGTCGGTGAGGGGAGTGAATGTCCAGCGCTCTCCCCACCCTCAATACCACGACTGAGGTGAGACCCTTGAGCAAGGCACCGTACCCCCAACTGCTCCCCGGGCGCCGCAGCAATGGCTGCTCACTGCTCCGGGTGTGTGTGTTCACGGTGTGTGTGTTCACTGCTGTGTGTGTGCACTTGGATGGGTTAAATGCAGAGCACAAATTCCGAGTATGGGTCACCATACTTGGACACATGTCACATGTCATGTCATACAGACGTCTTCAGGAAATGGGCTACAACTGTCACATTCCACGTACCAAGCCACTTCTGAACCAAAGACAACATCAGAAGCATCTTACCTGGGCTAAGGAGAAAAAGAGCTGGACTGTTGCTCAGTGGTCCAAAGTCCTCTGCAGATGAAAGTTAATTTTGCATTTCATTTGGAAATCAAGGTCTCAGATTCTGGAGGAAGAGTGGAGAGGCACAGAAACCATGTTGCTTGAAGTCCAGTGTGAAGTTTCCACAGTCAGTGATGATTTGGGCTGCCATGTTTTCTGCTGGTGTTGGTCCACTGTGTTTTCTGAAGTCCACAGTCAACGCAGCCATCTACCAGAAAATTTTAGAGCACTACATGCTTCCTTCTGCTGACATGCTTTATGGAGATGCTGATTTCATTTTCCAGCAGGATTTGGCACCTGCCCAGACTGCCAAAGGTTCCAAAAGCTGGTTCAATGACCATGGTGTTACTGTGCTTGATTGGCCAGCAAACTCGCCTGACCTGAACCCCATAGAGAATCTATGGGGTATTGTCAAGAGGAAGATGAGAAACACCAGACCCAACAATGCTTCCATTAAACCTGAGCAGTGCCACAGGCTGATCGCCTCCATGCCTCCATTGATGCAATAATTCATGCAAAAGGAGGCCCAACCAAATATTGAGTGCATAGAAATGAACATACTTTTCTGAAGCCTGACATTTCTGTTTAAAATATCCTTTTTTATTGATCTTATGAAGTATTCTAAATTATTGAGATAGTGAATTGGTGGGTTTTTGTTAAATGTGAGCCAAAATCATCACAATTAAAAGAACCAAAGACTTAAAGTACTTCAGTCTGTGTGCATTGAATTTATTTAATACACGAGTTCCACAATTTGAGTTGAATTACTGAAATAAATGAACTTTTCCATGACATTCTAATTTATTGAGATGCACCTGTAAGTGTACCTACCTACTTTTATTCATCAAAATTCCGTGACATTCCACGTCATACAGTAAATTACGTTTTTATGAATGGATTCCGTGATTCCGTCCATGTTTTCTGCATCACGGAAATCATAGGGCCCTAAATATGGTACAGATAGTTATCTTTTATTTCTTTGTTCAGACAGGCAGCAAATCATAAATTAAGTTGCCTTCTGACTTCTAACGCATGGCCTTCTCACAAACAAGCCTTTGCAGTGTCATGTTAATCTACATTCTATGTGACTCTCAGGACATGCCTCAGTCTCCGTTGTGTTGTAATACGTCATTTTCATATAGCAGCAGTGGTGATGAGAGAACATGCTTGAGAAACAGTTTAGAGAGGAGAAATCAAACTACTCTTGGTCACAAATTATTGGTCACTTTCTAAATAATAAAAGTATAGTGCATCTACTAATATATTATATTATATAAATACATTGGTTTTTACAGATGAAAATATGTTAGAAATGATGCATCATGACAAATGTCAATTTGTATCTAATTCACACTATTTTAATCGATGCATTGCATGATTTGCATCGTTAACTTTTATGCCGATGCAACGAGGTGAATCGTGAATCTTACCACTTCCTCAGGGAGCGTACCACGTGGAAGCATCTTCATCTAAACTTTCTTCTCGAGCACAGTGCTGGAGGGGGCAGTCAAAAGCAAATGGGGCTTCTCTCATTCCACTGCTTATGAATCTATCTCTTTCTTCTTCGCTCAAAAAACAAACCACATCCATGTCCAATTTTCACCTCCAGGTACTGAAGGGTGCATGAGATGAGTGGATTCGATCATGCCGGACATAGAAACCGCCTGACCACATTGTTGTGCAGCAATAGGGATATTATATTGGAGAAACATGATAAAGTATGTTTTTTACTCAGTCTCCGACTGTCTACCAATACTCATCTCATAGACTCATCAGAGTTGCATGTTAATAAAACATGTCTGCATGGTCACCTCCAGGATGGAGGGAGGCCAACATTGCCAGGTGGAATGGCTATTACAGCCCACTTCACACTGCCAAGGGCCTCATCTCTGGTTCTTGTGCATCTCCTCATCTTGTGCATAAACAATGTAGGTCCTCAACTCCCCTCCCAAATGGAAACATAACCGTTTCAAAGCTAAACAACATCTTGAGTCCCAACACCTTAGAGGGTAAGAGTAGAGCCTTCAGAGACGATGCCACAACGGGGGAGAGATAGATTGCAATTGTCTCTTCAACCTGGAGCATCTTCTTGTACCCAAACTCCCTCAGTCCCCTTATATCTGCATAACTATAGAACTGAGATGTAACCACACAAGATGAGTATGTTTTCTCCCATGACCTTGACACTTCTAGATAAAGATAGGGAACAAATAGAAGACTCAATAGAGCAGAACGTTTGTGACCTGGCAGAAATCGCTCTTCAAGTTTCCCTGGAGCGATTTCCGGTTTGTTTGCCTCCAAGTCCAAATTTAATCTGGCTGTGGCACGGTTCAAGCAACTCCTCGTATGCAGGGGTATAGAAGGAGGCAGTCTCACTAACAGTTTCCGCCTCACCTTCAAACACATTCGACTCCTTGAAGTCAGATTGAGCCATTACTACATTTTCAGGCATACTGGAAGAGGCCGCAGAGCGGGCTTGCAAGTCCGTCCATAGAACTCCTGAGATAGTGGGTGAAGACTGAGAATGGGGAATTCCTGTCCCATATCTCTCTGCTAACTCAACCTATGATCTCCACAATTTTATTCTCCAAGCTGTTTCAGCAACCATGGGACCCAAAGCTTTTTTTTTTAGCAAGAAACGACAAATCAAACAAAGCAGCTTCCTGAAGACAAAAAAAATTGATGACCTATGTTCTTGATTCTAATTATCGTCTCACTGACTTGAGTCCCAATGTGGTTATCACCTGACTACTTCTAAGGCCAGTTGTGCGTTGGCACAAATGCTTCAGACAGTCTGACGCAGTCTGATGCTGAGTTCCCTCAAAAGAGCACATGATATTACCATGATACACATTAAAAATGTATATTATTACGGAACACATCACAGAAAACAATGTAAAAAAAAAAAAGAAAATGTAATGATGATGTTACCTTTAAAACGATTTTTGTTAGTGTAATGAGACCTAAACTCCACTCTGCCCTCAGTCACTAGAGGGATGTGTTTCCTATCAGTTGGATTTATTCTTAGGATAACATCAGCACTGCAATCTCACAGTTATTTCTATCAGAAGCATGTTCTCTTTCTGTGACTCTCTCTGAGGTCAGCTGTTTGTGGTGTGCCAAACAGTGTTCAGAATGTAAAATATTTTGTTGTGAAAAGGTAGTTTCACAAGAGTTACAATGTCTGATTTATTATTATTTAGGGTCAAATGCTAAAAAGCATTTTTTGTAAGCCTGTCCTATTTCATAACANCATGGTTACTGAAGGGTGAAAAAAAAAAAAAGAAAGAAAAAGTAACACTTTATTTTACAAGTGTCCTTGTTACACGTTACATGTTCTTACATAACTAACCATAAACCCAACCCTAACCCTATAGTTAGTGCATGTTGTTTATTAATATTACTTAATACTTAAATGTCTTAAATGTAATTGTTGCACTGTAACAAGCGTAACCAAAAACTTCTTTGTATACAGTAATTTAACATTTTATTATGATTTGTTAATGAAAATATATCTTTCTTTCTCTATTTCAGCACCCAAAATCACAACATTGCTTGAAACAGTGGACACATCTCTGGATCATAATGCTACTTTCATCTGTGAGGTTGATTCATACCCTCGAGCCGATATTACATGGACACGGAATAATTACCCAATACGGTTAGTACTTTCTTCATAAATTTGATTATGCTATCCATTGTTACGGTACAGAGGGGTCAGACACAGAGAGGTACGTATAAGCAGTCTTTATTTGAACCAGGAGAGTTTATCAGAAGTGTGGAGGTGGAGTGAAGGAAGTGAAGCTGATGATAAAGGGTATTGGAGATAGTTACTNATTGTTTTAAAAGTTAGAGTTCTAGAGATCTTGATCCCACACCAAAGTTTTGTGAAGTATGTTCAACATTTATTTTTTGAATGTAGGTATTACGATTCCAGATACATTATACAAGAAAATGGCCAAATGTTGATCATTCCCAATGTAAAGGATTCGGACAACGGAGAATACTGCTGCATTGCTAACAATGGGATTGGAGAGCCAGCCAAGAGCTGTGGAGCTTTACAGCTGAAGATGAGTATGTTCAAATACTTTCATAACTTATATCATAACTACTATGAGCACTGAGAATGCAATCTTCACTTTCTTTTTGTGTGTGTGTGTGTTCATGCAACTTGTCAATTGATTCTTTTTGTCTGTAAATGAAGATTTTCACAATTTACATTCTCAAATTATCATATTTCTGTGACATATTCAATGCTTGATTTATGAATAATCCACATTTTAGGTGGACATGTTTGAATTTTAACATTATAATAGAATATCCAAATTAAGATTTTCTCAATTGCTGTTTACGCATTGCTTTGAGTTAGGAATAAGGATCAGTCTCATGAAATTTTATTATTTTTTCAGAGCCCCAAATCAAAAGACATCCTACTAACATGACATTGGTTCTGGAGTCCAAAGCGGTGTTGCCATGTTTAACATTAGGATATCCCAAACCAGAAATATCCTGGATTAAAGAAGATGATTTGATTAAGGTAAATGGAACGTCTTTTCTTACATACAATATTCTTCTCAGTATTTATTTATTGGGTCCATAATATGGTTTAAAACTTATCAAACATTGTGCGTTTTCTAAACATCTCCATCATTCATGTATCTTTTAGGTTAATAGTCGTATATCAGTTTTGGAATCTGGTTCCCTAAAAATTAACAACATCAAGAAAGAGGACGCTGGGCAGTATCGCTGTGTGGCCAGAAACAGTTTTGGAATTGCCTACTCCAAACCAGTCACTATTGAAGTACAGGGTATGTCATAAAATAGCTTTAATCCTAATTTAAGTATTCTTGTACTATTTAGGTTTTCTAATGCAATATAACTTTCAGACAATTTAAGTATGACTTAAGTGTCCAAATGCTTTTTGGGCCGCTTTGTGTTTATAGGTCAATGACATAATGCTGGCTTGCTTATGTATTTTTTACTTTTTAATTTATTCTCATTTTATTTACTTTGTTCTCTCTATTATTATTATTATTAAATACATAAAAAATACATACAGTGCTTTTAAAACACCTCTTTGATGAGCATGTTTTACAGTATGTTTTAAAATTCATCCTTCAATTTTTGGGTGAAAATGGCAGGTTGATAAAGCTGTTTTGATATCAAAATGAAATAAAACCCCTCATTTAAAAAAAAAAGTTCTTGAATTTTTTTTTGTAAAAAGTAATTTTAAAACGTAGTTTGATGTAATCTATTATTATTTGTTAGAAAATAAATATTTTAACATAACTGCTACACTGCTTATTAATATTAGAAAATTGTCAAATGTTCTGATATAATTTTGGGGAAAAAAACAACATATTTTGTGTGGTGCACAATATTCTTTTAAAATATCATAATATTTGACAAAATTTTACTTTATTAAGGCAAGGTTAGTTCAGGTTGTACAATGTCATAAGGTTTGACTCCCCAAAACTTAATGAATGATTTTTGTTAATAATTCATGATAGTTGTACAAAATAATTCAACCTAAAAAACAAAACAAAATGTATTTTAGATTTTTTTTTTCAAAAATAATGGTGTATTATTATAATGTACTAATATTTCATTACCTCTAAGTTGATGTTATACAGTTTTTTTTCCCCCTCGATTTTTCAGTTGTAAATAAAACAAAGATTATTGGAGTATGTTTTAGAAAGTGCTATTTTAGTTTTTGTTTTTCAAAACTTCAAATTTAATTTAGTGTGTTATTGCCATTTCTTTGTAATTATTTGTGAAATTTACTAGCAATTTCTGAGTGATAATCGTTTCAAAGTACATTGTTTACTAATTTGTTTTCAGTGAATTCAAAATGTTCTTGAAAATGGTACAAAAAACTATATATATATACATTTCTAAAAACTTGACGTGTTTTAAGCTTTTTAAAATATTTTCTGTTTTCTTATTTTTCATTAACTCTACTATAGCTCCTGCCAAGATACTGAAAGTTCCCAGGGAGAAGAAAGTTCAGATCGGATCAGAGGTTACATTAGAGTGTAACGCTACTGGGAACCCAATCCCATCTATAACTTGGCTTGAAAACGGCAATACGGTAAATCCTCTACTTTATAAGATACTTTACAGTCATTTTTCTCTCTCCTTCCCAGCCTTCCTCTCCACCTTTCTTTTGCTCTTCATGCTTGCTTTGGCTGTACGGAGCAAATTAATTGTTCTTTCATCTCATCTTACTGGAACAGAGAGCACAGAGCTCAGTACATTCATGTTAAATGTCAGATGGCATATCTCAAATGTGCTGCCAGTACAATGATGGGAGGCCTGCGTTCTGTAAATGCTTTGGTCGGTGTCACAATTAACAGGATTCAAACTACAATCATTCCTCAGGGTGCTGATCGGACCTCAGCAATAAAGTTTAAGCCATATCAAGATCAAGAAAAGAATTCAAAACACTGCTGCACTGTTATCATTATTTGGGATCATTTTTGGATGTGGATTTTGGTAGACAAAAACAAAGGGAACCGAAAAATGATCAGCAGTCTTACGTGAAGATATTGTCTGCAAACAAGCGTGTAAGTCTTTAAATCCAGGAGAGTCCAAGATTCACATTTCTCAGGCTTCTGTCAGGGGGTGTAAAGAGTAGATCTGAACAAGCTGTGCTGTCTTTGTTTTCATTTGGATACCGGCAATCATATTTTAATACAATTTCTTTTTAGATATGCGTAGATAAATATTGGTTTGGCTAAGCGACTGTGGTTGAAACTTCTATTTTTTGGCACAATATGTAACGACAGTGTGAGCAGTAAGAACTGAAGCAGAGGCTGACCTCTCGGATGAGGTTGTATAGCTGCAGAAGGGTTTAACCCTTGACTGCCTAAACTACTCTACTCTGTAAATCTGACAACAATATTCACCCTCTTGTGTTTTGTTTTTGTTTCACTTGATTTTCTCATTGATGGGTTCTTGCTTGTTGCTTTATTTGCTTCTCTTTTTTCTTTTTGTTTTCTTCTTTTTTACGCCCTTCCCTCACTAACTTCCTTCTGTCTCGTTCACTCAGATGTACGTCATTGCTTATGTTGCACTACTGGCGGAACCCTTGCAATGTGTTTAAATGTAACGCCCTAACCCCTTGATCACTTGGAATCCGTAATGGATCTGATTTATTATTTAAATTTTTTTTTCTTTATGAATTTGTTTACGTACCATTTTTAAGGCCTGTATGTGTGCTTTGGCTGTTGGAGAAAATATAAAAAATTACACAAACGAAAATGACAACAATACAGTAAACTATAACTGTGTTATAGTCAGCTTTAAACAGTCAGTTTAAGGTAGCTACAAGTATTATGCAGTTAAATGTCAAAATGACTCCAGCATCTTGTGTGGGATGGGGGTAAATTAAGCGTGATCTGCTGTGACAACACAATGGTGTTGCATTATGGTCTATGGATCTGGCAGAAGTGTACATATTGGCTGCATCCAAAAACTTAAAAATGCTGCCTTCGGTAGGAAGGTATCAAGGCACATCCAAATCTAATGTTAGCTTCATTTCCTGTCTCCTGAAATACCTTCATCTGTTTGATTTTTGAAGGCAGCAGAAAAATCCCCAGAGTTAAATCAGCTCTGCTCAGAGTAAAATCAACTCTGCTCAGATAACATTTGGTCCCTCTCTACAAAAATCTGTGAAGCAGAGTTAAACTTGAGATAATTAAGCGAATAATTAAATGATTATTGAGCACTAGTAATGAACACCTGCTGTTAACAAGCAGAATCACTGAAGGAAAGAGAAACACAACAAGAAAACTACAACTGACTTCAGCCACAGCCTTAGATGAAATCAACTGAACATAAAATACATCAAATCTCTCAAGATCTGTTCTCAAGATCAAGATAAGTGAACCAGCTTCACTTCTTACTAACCAGATTTACTTTATTTCTGTCAGATGTCTACAGAAGCTCTTATTGAGAATTAACAGTGGTTCAGATGTTGATGTTTTATTGGTCCTTTTATATATTTTAAAATTATTATCTTTTTAGCATTTGCAATAGTGTTTCACAGCAAACACTTGCACATTGCTGAATTACAAGATTGAAGAAGCAGATCAGCTGATGTTTTCTACTTTTTGAATGAGCATCCCAGTTATCTGATTTTTTACAGTTCTGTAAATAGCCAAGTCTCAGTCAATAGCACAAAAGAGGCAGACCACTTTGTGACAATTATTCAAAAATCTTACAAGCAGAAAATGTCAGCTGATCTGCTCCTTCAATGTTCAGATTCCGCAATGTACAAGCATTTGTTGTGAAACACTATTGCTAACATTAAAAAGAAAATTATTAAAAAAATATAAAAGGTTCAAGAGCCCAACTAAAGCAAGCACTGATCACCATGATGGTGGCATCAATTATTTTCTTTTTTTTACCAATAAAACATCAACATCTAAACCTCTGTTCATTCTCAATAAGAGCTTCTGTAGACATATGACAGAAGTAAAGTCAATCTGGTTAGTAATAAGTGAAGCTGGTAATGCTGTTTGTGGAGTTGTTTTAATCCTCTTCTGCTGAGATCTTGAGAGATTTGATGTCTTTTATGTTCAGTTGATTTCATCTAAGGCTGTGGCTGACATCAGATGTAGTTCTTGTGTTTTTTTTCCTTCAGTGATTCTGCTTGTTAACAGCAGGTGTTCATCACTAATGCTCAATCATCACTTGATCAATCACTTAATTATGTCATTAAGTTTAACTCTGCTTCAGAGATATTTTAACTCTATATAGAGAAAGACCAAATGTATCCTTCACTGCCGGTTGAAATCCCACAACCCATTTCATACCTTTCAGTGACAGTTGAACTAGAAAAAGATAGAATGTGTCTGAATGTTGCGGTTTCTGGTCAGTTTGTGTGTAAATGTACATTTTGACCAACATTTTCCACCTCTGATGTCATTTCTAGCAAGAAATTACTACTGTAGTAAATAAAGCTGCTGTCCATAAGTTTTGCCTCTTTATCGCCATCTCTGTTTGAAACCTGCAATTTCAGTTATATGCAGAATTATTATCTTTACGTGCATTGTGTTTTCACCGGAAAATGTCTAAACAAGTAATGTCTGCCACTTTTGTTGTGACCAACTGTGGAAAAAAGCATTAGGCCTACAATAAATCGTGCTGCCAATGATGAATAAATCTAACACTCGCTTAGCTCGGATCACGTCAAACCGTGCAAATTATTTTTACTGTTATACTTTGTTCTCAAATTGTTAATGTTAACAACATCAGCATTGCGTGACTATGTATTTAGTGTTTGTTAGTATTAACTGTAGATTTCAATTTCTGTAGCCACTCCTCATTCCAAAGTCTTTTGCTTTTGATTACGGGTTAATCTGCAGTTGTCACTGATGATTGTCATTTGGACCATTCTGGATTACAATCCACCATCAAAATGATAAGTTAAATTATTTCAGATGCTGTGAGAAAAGGCTATAAATGATCCGCTATCAGCAGCATCCTATATGCATAGCCTACTAGCTGGGACTCCTTCCTTTCTGTTTACAGACGTGAAGTAATGACGCAAAGACGAACGGCTGCATGCTCGAATTTCCTGCGGAAACCCACCAGTACCAATTTTATTATAAAATATTATTACAAGCTTACCGTTGTGAATTGGGCTAAGGTAAGGAGGTAGTTTTGAACACTGTTCGGTTATGCACCTGCTCAGAAATTGATTTTGGATAATCTTTAACCAAAAAAAGTTACTGAATGCAGCTTTAAATATATGTTTAGTTCACTCTATTTTGCTGTAGATCATTAAACTGTTACACTGCCCCAGAAGTCTGTCTGAAATCATTCTGAGATATGTTTATAATATACTGTATATAGATATATCCACTAATTTGCTACTTTGACCAAATCTTTAAACACACTACCATTAATGTAATTTGACTTTATATCCCCTTGGAATTCAGAAGTTCAGCATTCTGCATTCTGAATAATAAGAATATGTGAATAACTCAATTTTGACAAAAATGTCAGATAGAACCATATAATTCCAGGGGGACGTTTTGTGCTCTTTTCACTAATAATGTTTAGAAAAGACATTGTATACATAAAGCATTTCTATGATAAACAGTTTGAGCTGTCATAGCTGATGATGATGATGATTGATAAATGAACTTTGAACTCTGACCCTCGGAGCATCTCAGAAACCCGTGATATGTTATTAGACCGCTGATTAAAATTACCCCGTCTGAGTGTCATTCTGGCAGGACTCTCAGCTCATTAGTTTTCTTGAGCCAGATGAAGTGCCTTCTAAAATCAGCTGCATGCGCACTTTGTCAAATATAGAGCCGTGATCGCAGCATGAGACTGACATTCCTACAGGCTCTCATAATGTTCTCATAAACTCAACAAATCACATTAGCAAAATAGCAGGAGTCTTAACACATCCAAATGATAAATAGAAGGATTTGTTATATTTGTTGGAATAATCATGCGACTTGCATTTGACCCATCAGTTCTATTCTATTCTATTCTATTCTATTCTATTCTATTCTGCACATATACAGTGAAGAACACTGGTGGTAGTTTTTGTAATAATTACAAATACAAATAGCTTCCAATTACAGTGCATATGCTGGAATCTCTGTGCTATTAAAAATAATATCATGAATGTTTTAATTAAAAAGAAGTTAATTTAAAAGCCATATTTGAAAAGCTTATGCACACCTGTGATCTCACATCAGCTGAATTATATATTAGTTCAGCTATATTAATTTTTAGTTGCTACATTTCGTGGGTATATCACTTGCCAGAAGAATTGTTTGTGATTGTTATTATCTACTGTTCAAAAGTTTGATTTTGGTATAGTTTGTTAATGTTTTTGAAAGAAGTCTCTTCTGCTCATCAAGGCTGCATTTACTTTAAAAAATACAGTAAAAACAAGCAATTGTTACGGTACTGGTGTGTAGAAACACGCACGACGAGGAGTATGAGATCCAAAGTCAAACATTACTAGATAATCCAAAGGAGCATACAGGAACACAGGAGATACACACACACTAACATACAACGATCACCGACAAAGACAAGAGTGAAGGGTGAGTGGTTATATACACAAGTCCTAATGAGTGTTAATGATGATGATGATGATCTTCAGGTGCGTGTGATGGTGATGACGTGCAGGTGCAGGGCAGAGGGAATGCTGGGAAGTGTAGTGCGGGAACCGGTGGTTGTAACAGTACTTCCCCCCTCCGGCAAGGCGCGTCCTCGCGCCGTAGAGGAACATCCAAAGGGGCAGGCCGGAGGGGGTTCAGGAGGTGGACGGTGAAGCTGGAGGATGAGTCTGATGGAGGCCCAGTCCCCAACCAGGATGCTGTACATCGGCTGCGGCAGCGCAGAAGGGAGGAGTCATGGTGGTGAATGCCTCGGCGCCACCTTGGGGACGAATGAAGGCAGCCGCGGCGATGGAAGAGGAACCCACGGCGCAGATGGACGACAGATGGAGCGGCTCGAAGACGACGACCCAGGGGACCGCGACGGAGCCACAGCGACGACCATCCGAGGAGGATGCAGGGATCCTGAGGGCTGAGGTGTAGCTGGAGCGACCGAGGGCGGCGACGAAGCCTGAGGGAGGGCGGAGCCAGCTGGAGCAGTAGGGGTGGAGGGCCGGAGAGCAACGGATGGCCCGTAAGTCCATTGCATAGGCGGTGTGACGTCCGACCCAGGTGAAGTTGACGATCCGAGGCAGCTCCGCGCAGCCGAGGGCTCGAAGGTCCCAGCAGACGACGAGGGAGGGAGGAGCGTAGGTGAAGGAGTCAGGTCTACGGGTTGAGGAGGAGAGACGGGAACAGATGTTGGAGGCGGAGCCACAGGATCCTTACGCCCCGGAGGAGATGGCTCACAGTGGTCCCGCGATGTAACCACGTCACTGAGAGGAGGTGATGGTGGTGTAGCGGGACTGATGGGTGACAGCTCGGGCAGAACAGCAGACTTGGTTGGGTTCAGGGAAGGCAGAGATGGAGATTCTGTAGCATATTCCAGTAGAGGATGTGGCAGAGAGAGGCTGGTAGAAATTGGAAAGTCCAATATAGAGTTTTCAAACAGCTGAGAAGTAGCGTAGTTGTCGATGGACTCACTCTCAGTGACGGGCGGGTGGGCGGGGCTTCTCTCCAGCTCGACGTCCTTGACACCTACTCCCTCGTCGCTGACAGGGACCCCCGACTCGAACTTCTCCGTTGGAAATACCTCAGGCTCCGAGGTGATGTCAAGCTCGGTCGCTCCTCCTGGCGCGGGCTCTGACGTCACGGCGGGGTCGTCGTTTCCATCGGCGGTGGGTCTCTGGTTGGGAACTGGGTACAGGGGGTTTCCGGATCGGGGCCGCTTGAACTCCACGCATTTCAGCATGGCCTCCCTCCAGTTCAAGCCGGTGGTATTAGGCAGCACACAAGGTCCTTTGTAGCTCGCCCCGATCCGATATAACTTCCTCAATTCCTCATCCTCCAGCTGGCTGTTGACAGCAAAAAGGAAAAAATGTGAAGAATAAACAAAAAAGTCATGGCTCTCCTGAGCCAAGGCGATGAATTTAGCCCATTCATCCATTTAGGGCGGTCGGTGATTCTGTTACGGTACTGGTGTGTAGAAACACGCACGACGAGGAGTATGAGATCCAAAGTCAAACTTTACTAGATAATCCAAAGGAGCATACAGGAACACAGGAGATACACACACACACTAACATACAACGATCACCGACAAAGACAAGAGTGAAGGGTGAGTGGTTATATACACAAGTCCTAATGAGTGTTAATGATGATGATGATGATCTTCAGGTGCGTGTGATGGTGATGACGTGCAGGTGCAGGGCAGAGGGAATGCTGGGAAGTGTAGTGCGGGAACCGGTGGTTGTAACAGCAATATTTTGAAATATTATTACAATATAAAATAAGTGTGTATGTGAATATATTGTAAAATGTCATTTATTTTCAGCATCATTACTCCAGTCTTCAGTGTCACATGATCCTTCAGAAAACATTCTAATATTATGAAACATTTCTTATCATTATCAATGTTAAAAAGAAAAAAAAAAGATTATTCGATGAATAGAAATGGATTTTTTTATAGCAGTGTAAAAGTCTTTACTGTCAATTTCATGCATCCTTGCTGAATAAAAGTATTAAAAAAATAAAAAATAAACTGACCCCAATTTTTAAAATGGTAGTATATAGTGTTTAGTTTCTTTTATATTGCTCATATTAACATTTTATAAAATGTAGAGATCAGACTTTAAAGTGATTTTACCATGGTTAAAGTATGTAAGGGTGTTGCTGATGGTATTTTGTCTTCTGTAGATTTCAGGAGCATCAGTGGAGGAGACAATGGTGGATGAAGTCATACTGTCTGTTCTACGTGTGGTGGTGCATAAACCAGCTCTCTACACCTGTCAGGCTACTAACCAGCACAGCGGAGGAGCCAATACCGTCAAAGCTACAGCAAAAATAACTGTTTCAGGTGAGTTTAAGTACTGAGTCTTACTTTCAATGGTTTGTCTACTACTTTGTCCCTACAAGTCCCAGTGTCTCGCAAAATAGCATAGATACTGAGATATTGATACTCAACTGTAAAGAAAAACTACATTTTTCAGTAGTGGTAATACCAAATAACTATTTTATTGCAGTAACAATCCCTGTAGTAAAGACCCTAGTGTTTAGCATGAAGTATGCATACCATGGTAAATGCTTATATGGGTTATAACACATAAATATAGAGGTAACATTCAAAAAAAGTATTTGACAACTGTTATTGTAACCGTTATCACTGTCAAATGCCTGTTATTTGTTTTATTTTGGATGTTGTAACAAGGTCGTCATGATGTTAAGTCAAAATAGTTAAAATGTCACTGTTATAAATTATTGATTTAAAATGATCTCCAAATAATCCTATAGTACATGTATATGCATTTATAATTGATAATGTCGACTTCGAAAAATGCACTTGTTGACAAAAACAGGTACCACGATAATTTGGAAACAAAACTTATGTTAATACTATGATATTCTTTGAAATACATGGGTGTACACTACCGTTCAAAGGTTTTGGGTCAGTATGAGTACTTTTATTCAGCAAGTACATATTAAATTGATCAAAAGTAAAGACATTTATAATGTTACAGAATAATTCTCTTTCAAATAAATGCTGTTCTTTTCAACTTTCTATTCATCAAAGAATACTAACAAAATGTATCAAGGTTTCCTCAAAAATGTTTCCAACATTGATAATAATAAGAAATGTTTCTTGAGCAATGATGCTGAAAATTCAGCTTTGCATCATAGGAATACATTTTTACAATATATTCATATGGAAAACAGTTTTTCAATATTTTCACAATATTACAGTTTTACTGTAGGCTATGTTTGATCAAACAATGCAGCCTTGGTGAGCAAAAGAAACTTCTTTTTAAAAGCAACACGTTCTCACCCCCAACTTGTCACATATTGACGCTTGGTCAGGACCCCTTTTTGTCACTTTATAAAGCACAGGGTACCCCTTTAGCATCGACGTACAGGGTACTCCATTGCTTTCAGTTGTATGCCTTATGCGTCAGATTTAATTCTTTGCATTTGTAATAGTAGAAATGATTTTATAAANTACTTTTACACTGTTGCCATGTTTTTAAAAAAACATTTTTTTATCAAGTAACAGGCAACTAAAAGTTGTCACAGGCATTTATTGCAAAAAAAAACAAACAAAAAAAACAGTATAAAAATATTACATAAAACCTCATGTTGCATTCTCTTCAGAAGCCATATGCTATCTTTATGTGAAGCACAGAGTGGATCTTAATGTTTTAATCACTGAAAAGGATCCCTCTCCATGAACGTATGCAGTCATATCTTGTTCGAAAGACACACCCGACTCTTTAGCATGATGCAGTCAGTCACGAGACACATGAGAGCCAATGCCATTTCACAATCAAAGTTGGCGTAATGACACAATCAGTCTCAAGACATACGGTCATGATTTTATGAACATTTATTTTATTTAGACACATTTGAACACGTAACTCAACCCACCCCTAAACCCATTTGTGTTACACAGGATAACAGGCAGATACAACTACAGGCACAATTTATTCAAAAAGAAAAAAAATTCGAATTGTTCAGAGGCCAAACAAATAATTTGTGCGAGGAACAGACCCAGAAGCAGTCTCCATCCGACAAACAAATTTACACATAAAATACCGTTTTCCATTGAAACAGTAATATACCATAAAAACAATGCATTCTGGGTAATAGTTAACATTTTCGAGAGAGCAGCCTATAGGTTACTTTCTCGAAAATGACTAATAATATTACCCAGAATGCATAAATTGAATTGCATGAATAAATTGTGCCTGTAGTTGTTCAAATGTGTCTAAATAAAATAAATGTTCATAAAATTATGCTAGCTGATTAATTTCATCATGACGATAACGTTCCCATGCCCAACTCATCTGTGTATGACGCCAAAGGTTTCTCATCGAAAAATGATGCTAAAAGGGTGCCCTGTGCATTAAAAAGTGAGGGATCCTGACCAAGCATCAATATGTGACGAGGTGGGAGTGAGAACCGAGAATGTGTTGCAAAAACAACTTAAAAATCTTACTGACCCCAAACTTTTGAACAGTAGTGAACCATGTTCAACATAACAAAGTCAATTTTCATTTAGTTCCTTGACATGTCACAGTACTAAATAATACAGTCACTGTTCCAAGTTACCGCCATCGTATATTATTGTAATATACAGTCATAATGTTTTAGCAAAATCAATTTGAAATGCTTCTGTTAATAAAGGCCCATGAAGTGGGGGCTTTGTAAACACTCACCCACTGTGACCTACTGTTTCAGCCATATGTTTCTCTGGTTGCTTTGTGTAAATATGATGTGACTGCTCTCTAAGTTTCAGCAGCTGTGTTTCTGGTGCCAGTATTTCAGTTAGCTTCCCTTGTGTTTGCGTAGCTGCTCTTTTGCCTCCTAAAAGCCCTGAAATGCATCCCTGCGCAAACATGCCACAGATGATGTATTGAGGCACTTTAGACATGTAGAGAATGTACACAATACAATTAGGCAATATGGAATCAATTGTTGAATTAACTGAGTAATGTATGCCTGTGTCTATCTGATATTCATTTACCAAATATTCCCTATTACATGGCTGTCCAGAATACTTGATTCTCACTGGTCAATCAGCATCTGTTGTTCCGTGGAACCGATTTCATAAATATCTGTGCTATATTCATGTCTCTCATACATCATTATGTGATTCTTCTCACACAGTGAAACAGAAAAACTCTAATTAACATTTTATGTCTGTATAATTATTTATTAGGTAAGTAGCCAAATCATTAGTGAGATAACAATAGACTCACAAAATAATACTCACTCTTTTCTTATATTTCTTATGTGTGTCTATCCAAAAAATCTTGTACGTTTTGGAGAAAGACCTCAAGTCCAAACACAGTGTGTCAGACTGGTTTATTCTGTGAAGTAGATTCTTGAGTCCTGTCACATGAAATCAGGAGGGGCCGTTAAACTTCACACCTGCTATATCTCCAGAAAGACCCCCCAAGTTCTGTCTTTCTCCTCTTCTCATACACAGAAACATTGCATGACAGAAGAATGGTCAGGCCAACAGAGTGGATGTGTTACTCTCTGACATTAAACAGATATTGTTTGTGCTTTTCTCTCTTCTTGGGCCTGTTTCTGGTGGCCGTCTCTGGATCCTGTAACTTTCCTGTAGAATGGCGGTAAGAATAAATTTGCATTCTATTAAGTGGTACTTAGCATGTGACCTTGTGGGATATAGTTTCTTTACAGAGTTTTACCTGGCTGAATCTTTAAAAAAAAAAAAATAAATCTGTTAAATGTCTAGGTCACCCCAAAATAAAAAGTTATGAGAAATTATAGGTTTCACTTTTAAAGGCGTCTCTATTGCAGTGTAATTATACATTTAAGTACTGAGTAATAATAATTAACTACATGTTCTTGCTATACAGTAGATTTAGGGTTAGGATTAAGGTTTGGTTTAGGGTTAGTTGCAAGTAATTTTGCATAATTTACAGTTATTACTATTGTAATTACATGTAACGTAAGAGACGCTGTAAAATAAAGTTATATCAAATTATATTTTAGGTAGCACTTTATGTAACTTTATTTTACAATGTCCTTGTTAACTATATTACATGTAATTACTGTAGTAATAACTATAAATGATGTGACTAACCCTAAACCCAACTCGGTTACACTTTATTTTAAGGTGTCCATGTTACAGAGTAATTATACATTTAAGTACAGTGTAACAATAATTAACTACATGTACTTACTATAGGGTTAGGGTTAGGATGAGGGTTTGGTTTAGGATTAATTGCATGTAATTATGCATAATTTATAGTTATTACTACAGTAACTACATGTAACATGTGTAACAATGACACTGTAAAATAAAGTGTTACCCCAAACTCTAACCCTAATCTTATAGTAAATACATGCAGTTAATTGTTATTACTGAGTACTTAAATATAATTACATTGTAACATGGACACCTTAAAATAAAGTGTAACTGCACTTTATTTTACAGCCCTGTTCCACATGTACATAATATGTATTTATTACAGCAATTACAATAACTGGGTTATAACTGGTACTAATCTGAACCTACCCCTAAACCTAACCTTAACCCATGTAGTTACCTTATATTACCAGTACTTTCTTGGGTAAGTACACTGTAAGTACATGTACTGTAAAATAAAATGTAACCGTATTTTTAATGAATAAAATAAAGCCTAATTTTAGACCAGACATTATTTGCATGACAGTTGAGCACATTACCTCACACCACTCTCAATGTAATAAAAAGAAGAAAAAAAGAAAAAAAAATTATCATGCTGTAATGAGAAAAAAAAAAAAAAAAAAATTTGAAATATAGGGTGATATGCTTAATTGTCTTAATGTCACAATTTGCATAATTATCTTTATGTAAAATGATATTTTTCAAATTTTCAAGGTCAATAAGATTTTCATTCATGAAAAATGCATTAAATTGATCAAAAGTGACAAGACATTCAGAATGTTACGAATAAATGCTGTTTTTTGAAAAATAGAAACTTCTTTTGAAGTTTCTATTCATCAACCATGAAAAAATGTATCACGTTTTCCTCAAAATATGAAGCAGCACAACTGTTTTCAACATTGATAATAATAATAAGCAATGTTCTTGAGCATCAAATCAGCATATTAGAATGATTTCTGAAGGATCATGTGACACTGAAGACTGGAATAATGATGCTGAAAATTCAGCTTTGTCAACAGGAATAAATTACATTTTCAAAATATATTCACACAAAAACAGCTATTTTAAATTGTATTAATATTTCACAATATTACAGTTTGTTCTGTATTTTTGATCAAATAAATACAGCCTTGGTGAGCAGAAGAGACTTCTTTCAAAAATATTTAAAAAAATCATGCTGACCCCAAACTGATGAATTGTAGTCTGTATACACATATATAATGGTCTTATAATTTAAATAATGTCCAAAACATCGTAATAGCTTTATTTTCTTTATGTAAAATATAATTTATTTATAATTTATAATTTATTTTTTATAGTTTATAGTTTTTTTTTGTAGATCACCACACTAAGATTCTTTTGTAGTCTAAGATTTAGTGTTGATAGTGACTCATGTTAATAGGCCACGTCATTTAATATGACGTCATCTTTGGGCTGAGAGCTATGAAAATACAATTGATAAGAAACCTGTATGCAATAAAACAAATGAAATACAGATCTTGACAGTGTACTGCATGACTCAAGTCAGTCGGAAGTTTTTCAAAAACTTGAGTTTATGCTGAAGGGAGTTCTTTCTCTGGAAAGAGCCACTTAAATTGAATCAGCATGTCTCTGTTGATTTGAAATGATAAATGCAAACATACACGCATGTGCTGGATAACGCAGTTCTCTTCTGCCGTTAAAGCCAGACACGCCATATGGTCTAAGTTACACATGAACTTAAATAAACCAAGATATTTTCCAACGATTCAGCATCTGGATGCAATTAGAGCTAAGTTAAACAGAATGAACTATTTGTGAGAAGTGCACTTTATTCTCGTCAATTGTGCAGTCAGTTTGTACATGAGTCAGCACGTAGTCAGGAGACATAGTTATGTATGGAAACCTTGAAGCAACATCTTTATATGACGTGAGTCCAAAACAGCCATTCTGTTTAGTAGAAGTCAATGATGAGGGCAAAGTTACTCTTTGACAACTTCCAAAACCTTCTACAGTACATATCTCATAAACATTTGATAGGGTAAGCATCATTG
Source organism: Anabarilius grahami (assembly GCA_003731715.1). Taxonomy (NCBI): domain Eukaryota; kingdom Metazoa; phylum Chordata; class Actinopteri; order Cypriniformes; family Xenocyprididae; genus Anabarilius; species Anabarilius grahami. Next base: position 6,473,107 of record RJVU01029436.1, read on the forward strand.
TTATTATTTCTCAGAGAGTTATGGTTTTTTCCTGCACCTTTTGTACTACAAACATGATTAATGCCTCAGATTATGCAGTTTGTTGAGGAGATGTGAGCTGTTACATTTCAAAGCCATCAGACATTTTATCTGGTGTACATTTAAATGAGTAAAAAAAAAAAAAAAAGTATATCATGCATCGGGGCCAAAATATTTCAAGATGGGCTCTTTTCCCTTGTGAAAAAGAAACACTTAAACATGCTTTTAAAATAAGTACTTATTACGGAAATAATACTTTAAAAAAATATACTTAAATGGGAACTAAATGTAATGTTTTCAGACACTTAATTATGTGTTATTTACTATTAAATGAAAATGTATTATAGCTTATTAAATGCAATTACTGGAATTCACTTTATTTTCAACTTTATTTTTTGACCTACTTAAAGGGATAGTTCACTCAAAAATGAAAATTTTATCATCATTTACTCACCCTCAAGTTGTTCAAAATCTGTATAATTTTCTTTGTTCTGTTGAACACAAAGGAAGATATTTTGAAGAAAGTTTGTAACCAGGCCACTTTGAGTGAGTGTGTGAGTGAGTGAGTGAAGTGAGTGTGAGTGAGTGAAGTGACATGTGGCCAAGTATGGTGACCCATACTCGGAATTTGTGCTCTGCATTTAACCCATCCAAGTGCACACAGCAGTGAAAACACACACCGTGAACACACACCCGGAGCAGTGGGCAGCCATTGCTGCGGCGCCCGGGGAGCAGTTGGGGGTACGGTGCCTTGCTCAAGGGTCTCACCTCAGTCGTGGTATTGAGGGTGGGGAGAGCGCTGGACATTCACTCCCCTCACCGACAATCCCTGCCGGACCTGAGACTCGAACCCATGACCTTTGGGTTACAAGTCCGACTCTCTATCCATTAGGCCACGACTGCCCCTTTGGGGCACCATTGACTTCCATAGTAGGAAAAAAACTACTATGGAAGTCAATGGTGCCCCAAAATTGTTCAGTTTAACACATTCTTCAAAATATCTTCCTTTGTGTTCAGCATAACAAAGAAAATTATACAGATTTTGAACAACTTGAGTGTGAGTAAATGATGATAGAATTTTCATTTTTTGGGTGATCTATCCCTTTAAGTAGCACATCTTAAAACATACTTTAATGTAATTTATATTGAAACTTGAGTGCCATGTATTTAAATATATTTGTAACTACAAATTTTAAATGTATTTGCAATTTAGTACTTTTAAAGTTTATAGTTAAAATTATAATCAAGTACTTTGTGCTTTAAAAGAGTACACTTAATTTGACGTGTTGTTCACTGACACTCTAAGCACACATTAAAATATTAAAACTTTTATATTTAAATTTTAAAATGTACTTTAAAGCCAAACTTTACTACATAGTGCACTTTTTAAAAGTGTAATTAAGTTTGTCATGAAAGTATACTATCTTTATTTAATTAAATCTATATTACCTGCAACTTGTCATATATAGCGTGGTAGTAATAAGACACATGACACTTGGTATTCCAAGGAGAGCACTTTTAATAATAGTCATGGAGAATAAACACACTAACCACTTTAACCAAAGATGTGAACAGACATCGAGCTGAACAGAACCAGGGGTATAAACACACAAGAGCAAACAAGGGAACTAAATGAGACACAGGTGACAATTATCAGTAACGAAGGAAACTTACAGGGAGTAATCGAGGTCAAAATGAAACACAAGGAGCATAGGCATATTAACAAAGACACAACGAAACTAAAGGTACATTTACACAAAAACGATGTACTAAAGATGGAAACGTTTTTTTCCTTTGCGTTTTTTTTGTGTACAGACAACGTTGTCAAAATGATCCCCATTCACATGGATCTGCAATGATGAATAAAAATCCTGTATTAAGCTATGCTGCCAGGCCAGTAGTTGGCAATGTCCCTTTGTAAAGAAACGCTACGCCCCTATGGTCACCGTGATTTTGCCAAGTAAGACATATTCCTGGGTCAACATATTTTGTTGATCTTGGAACAACATTCATGTCCCAAAATGTAGTCTTAACCCTATTCTTACCCCTCAACCTAACTCTACCCATAAATTATCCTTAAGGTCAGAGGGAAATGATAGGTGAATAACACTGATGTAGAAGACTTGACATAAACTGTAAACTTGTCCCTCAAATCTGATTAGTTGATTGGAATGTTGATCATTTTGTACTCATTGAAATGACGCTCACCACGCTCCTATAGACTGAACTTTTATTACACATGCGCATGACGTCACAGTTTCCACAAATTCACATTTTTGTAGTTTACGTAGAGATGATTACAGTATCATTTTCAAAAACTTGCACTTTAAAACCTGTTTTCAAAAGTTTGTGTTTTCAGGCCCCTGAAACTCCATTATCTTGTACATGAATGGCCAAAACTGATATTTTTTTAATTGAATGTTCTAGAGCCACTCACTAAATGTTGTGTTGTCTTTAATATTGCATTGTCTTATCTCATTTAGACTGTACAAAGGCAACGCTGGCTATTGCAGCACATACAGGGGCGAAGTGTGTCGGAATGTGCTCCGTCGCGATGCTCTAGTGTTTTTCAACTACTCTCTCCCGAACCCAGAGGATGCGCAGGAATACCTGGCTCAGAGCGCATGGGGGGAACTGGATGGGGTCAGCTCATTCTGCAGACCTGCTGCCAGATCACTGCTCTGCCATGCCACCTTCCAGGACTGCAATCCTTCAGGACTAGGACCAGCACCTAAACCTGTCTGCAGGTAATGGAAATGTTCTGTTCTGCATTTGGGGTACATGATTATATACCATGCAGAATATACCTTTTTCTTTCTACTCTTTATCCTATAGTACAGTAAACAAAAATAATCCAAACAACTGAGTCATCCATGCATATGAAGAGGGACTACAGAGCCTCTCAATTTTAGAAAAGTATAGTAGCAAAAGTAGAAACCACGTCATTCTTTGTATGTGGTGGCTTTTCAAGCCAATGTTGAATAAAAAGTTGCTTGGATCAGATTTCCTAACTAGCAGAGCAAGTACTGTACGTAGTCAAATATTAGTGTTACTATCACTTGATGGTGTTTGTGGTGAAGAAGCTGTCTATCGGTGATCAAAATATTGATTTTGAAGATGTTGATGGATAGTTTTGAGAATAAGGTTGAGATAGCGAATATGAGCCAGGTGCTGAACGTGCTGGGGAAATAAGCTCTGACGATGACTGTGATGATTGTAAAAAGCATCTGCTCAAATTGAAACTTTCCAAGTTCCAAATGAAATATGCTTTATTTTATTCTTTTTTAATTGTTATTAAAATATCAGGAGAGTTTTATACTATTATGGCAGTTATAGATCCATCCATGTTAGATATAGTTCTGGGTCGCTAAAGACCTGAATATGTAATAATGATTGGTAAAGCATTCACTCATGTGAAGGTAAAAATGCAGTTCCTGGGGAGAGAAAAAACAAAAAAACAAAACAAATAAAAACAAACTAGAATGGGAATTGTTTAAGAATTCAGTTCTTGTAATTGTGATTACTTGTCAAAGCGTGACTTAATTACATTTCTTATTTTAAACTTTATCTCACAATTACTTATTTTGTGTTTTATTCTGAGGCAAATTCAGTCCATATTTTTAAATAACATGATTTTCCCTTGGGGACAGAAAAGGCACCACATACAGAAAATGATCCATATCACTATTTAGTAAGTAGTCATTTAGTTGATGCCTTTATCCAAAATAACTCTCAGTAGTGGAGCAACCTGAGGATAAATATCATGCTTAAGGGAACAATGGTGGTCTGCCCAGAAACCAGCAACTTTTCAAATACTAGCCCTAAGCTTTA
>RJVU01029436.1:6477016-6508390 GCA_003731715.1 Anabarilius grahami
TAAATGTAATTGACACTGTGTTGTTTCACAGGGAGCACTGTCTCACAGTAAAAGAGCTGTACTGTTATAAGGAGTGGCGTTCTGCTGAGGAAAGATCTCATCGAGGGTTCCCACATAGCATCACTCTCCCAGAATGCACCTCTTTACCCAGCCAACAAACAGACCCGTCCTCATGTACAGCGGTTCCTAATGTTGGTAGGAGGGACACGTTATTATATAACTGTACATTTTCCTGTGTGGTGCCATTCGGCTCAATCTTTGTTTAGTTATGAAAATCCTGTGATATTTTGGGGCTGATGTCCATAAGCATCCATCCCGTGAAAACAATGGGTCTTAGTGGAAAAACGCCACGTATGGTTCTTGGCAGGACAATGCTGTAGGCTTTTTTTTTATGTGAAATGCCTCGTGAGGAATGTGATGACAGCGAACCTGTAGATGGACAAGATTAGGTTTTATAGCCAAAGCATCTGAGGAAGGATCAGTAGGGGATGCTGGACAGCTGAGTAAATGTTCCCATCTAAAAGCTTCTATGCCATGTTTGCAAGCTGCTGTCTTACTTGTGGAGCAGCAATGGCAATGAAATGGTAATGAAATATTGTAGAAAAGGGCAAAAGTGTTTTTGGAAACCTGCATGATAGTAACATAATTAGTTAATGATAAATAATTAATAAATTAAGTTTAATTGAAAAACACATTCTTTTTTTTTGTGTTATTCAGGTATCAATAAAGACCAAGTTACATGTAAGTATGAGTTTTATATTCTCTTCACATGCAGTATAGTGGGGTCCATAAGTCTGAGACTCCATAAAATAAGCTGAGATTTATTTTCATTTACACTTGTATGTGAATTCCTCTGTCCAAACAACAAACAAACAAAAACAAACACTGAAATTCATGTAAAATAATTAGTATTATTAATTATTAAATTCTTTTAAATTACAAAAATGCTAATGTTTACTAATGGCCTCAGACCTTTAGACTCCACTACAATTTTTTATGTTTCTGTCAAACTGCAATAATAATCATCAAAACACACATTTCAATATATTTGACTGTTTGCAATTTATATATCTATAGCAACATGTTACAATGATAAAGGAAGATTTTACCAAGGAATTCACAATGTCACAGCATCTGCCATTCCCTGTCAGCGATGGGACCAGCAGGTAAATGTTTGTATTAAAGTCACCATAAAATCAAAATTGACTCTATTTACTTTCCTATTCACCAAGGCTGACGTCCCTTAGACTGCATGTGCGGGGAAAATAATGTTAGCTAGTAGTTAGCCAAGTAGCTATTTATGCATTGCCCATTGTAGGTGAGGCAGCCTTTCCCATCTTTGACAGTAGTTAATGCAGCCATGTAATAAAGGTTACAGCAATAATAGCAAATAGCACTTGACAAAGAGAAGCTACCATCGTTAACATGTTGAGATGCTCTTGAGGAGAATTTTACATGTAACCAACACAACTTTTTAGAATATTGGACAAAGTGTTAGAATTTCACAAATTAATAAACCAAAATTGATTTTCTTTTTCCATACATTGTAACATGCTATCATTTTCCTCTGTAGCTCAAATCAAATAAACCAGCTCGTTTAGATTTTTTTTTTTGTCCTCAAACAATACCCTAACCCCAAACAATCCAAATGCTGCATGTTGGCATGTGCTCAGTGACCTTTAAATGATATGCACACAGGAAACAATGTTTTTACAGCAAAAACAATGGAGGGTCAAAATACACAAATCCAGAGGTTTCCTTTGAAATAAAGTTTTGAATGGAGAAGATTTAGTCTCTTTTCAAAACAATGTGGAAAGCTTTAATGCATGCAGTGGGTTTCAAAATGCTGGAAATTCAGGGATGATGGCAATATTGAATTTAGCCGCAGAGGATATGTGAATAACTGGTTTGAGTTACTTGGTTTATCTCATTCAGGATCCCCATCAACATAGACTCTCTGTAGATGTGATTCCTGAGTTGCGAAATGCAGAAAACTACTGTCGTAACCCAGGTGGAGAGAGTGACAGGCCATGGTGCTACACCACGAACCCCAATGTACGTTGGGAGTACTGTCTGGTGCCCAAATGTGGAGAAGGTATATAATTTATATACTTGAGCAATAAAAAAGATAAACTGTTGACTGGAGTAGCTAATCCTAGATTCTCATCTTACTCTGACACAAATCCATATAAAACAAAATCTGTTCCAAATCATCTGCATCAACATCATTGTTCTTTTCAGTTATCAGTGTGAAGACGGCACCCTCGATTCCAAAACCAGTCCAGTTATACCCACCCCCTCCTGTGTCCACGGCCTACCCAATGAGCGTTATCATCTTTGTCATTGCTGGCTTTGCTGGGGCGGCCTTCTTTACCATACTCATCCTCATGTGCCACAGACGAAAGAAAATGTGGAAAAAGAGGAAAAGGTGAATAATGGACTGATTCATCTCATTTAAGTCCTATAGGCTGCATTTACACTGGCACAAAAAAATCAGATTTTTTACTCACATCTGACACAGATCGGAATATGTTGCACTTGTGTAAACACAAAAATCTTCATAAAATCAGTTTCTTTTCCACATCCATTGAAAAAGCCTCGTTATAAGCTATTTCTCATCAATGAGGTGATAACTTTGCTGTTTTTGAAAATAAACTAACAAAATTGACTATTATATACAGACACACACTGGTAATTCACACTCATAATCTCTCTCTCTCTCTCTCTCTCTCTCTCTCTCTCGTTAGATCCTTTGAATTCATTCAAATAAATTAAATCTTACAGCGCTACTAAAATAAAAAATAAACAAAAATTAAAGCTGCAAGCAGTGATGAAAGGGCCCTCGCACCCGTGCCACCGCCACCCGGTGGCTTTAGGAAAACAGAGCCAGTGGGCAATATGCATTTAATTATATAAATATAGGAGGACAACGTCAGTCATTTGTATTTGCCACACTTCCTTCTACCAGCTGTTGGCGCTATGACTATAACTAAATTTTGGCATGTAGTTGTCTTCAGTCCAGGGCACTTATCAAACATGTGAAATTTGAGGCAGATTGGACATTGCATGCTTGAGTTAATACAGCTTCCTGTTTCATGACAATAATAGCATGCTTTAGCACTCAAGTGTTGCTAGCATGTTTTAGAATGGTTGTAGCATGTTTAGCACTCAATTGCATATTTTCATATGTTGCTAGTAGTGCATTGCAGTGTTAAACACGTCACTTACTGTTGACAGTTGGTGGCGCTATTACTATAACTGAATATTGTCATGTAGATGTGTTCAGGCTAGGACTCTTCTCAGACATGTGAAGTTTGGGGCAGATTGGACAACTTTCTGTTTTGTGGTGTTAATCGCATACATTAGCACTTAGCCAAATGTTGCGTGATATAATGTGTTTATAGCATGTTTGCTATTCATGGCATATTTAAATGTGTTTCAGGGAGTGAATTATAGTGTAAAGCATGCCATTTTCTATTGCCAACAGGTGGCGCTATGACTAACTGAATATTTGCATGTCGATGTCTTCAGGCCAGGACTCTAATAAAACATGTAAAGTTTGGGGCAGATCGGACATTGTATGCCCGAGTTACAACAACTCCCTGTTTCATGGCGAAACATCGAATTTTGTCAGGCTGTCATGGACACGCCCTTCAGCGAAAACTCAAGATCTTTGTAATTTAACGTCGCAAAGGCCTTTAGATTAGACTGACCAAATATGATGTTTCTCTGATGAAATTTCTAGGAGGAGTTTGTTAAAGTACAACATCTGTAAATGGCAACAACTGCCAGCATTTTGCAGAGAATATTAATAATATCTCACGTCCTGTTGGGTTTTCCGATTTTGCACCTAGGGACTTTTTTTTGTAGTCATTGGGCTGTGTGTCCTTTTTGTAGGTGGTGCTATCGAGCCATTTTGCCACATCTAATTCTGAAACCCATATCTGATGTAAATTTTCACCAGTTCTGACACCTGTGCAAAGTTTTCGAGCATGTTTAGACCCTCAAAAATGCAATTCATTTTGGAGAAGAAGAATAATAGACCGAGCAATTACAATAGAGTCTTACACCATTGGTGCTCGGGCCCTAATTACCATTATTTTCTGGTCTATATCTGTTCAGTCAGATATCCATTCAAACATCCAAGATAGCTTTTAACTTATCCATGTTGGCAAATAATCATGGCCATACGATGTGAATTATAAAATAATTTTAGTACAACCATTCAAAACTCGAGGGTCAACCATGTCGCATGGTAAAGCGATCACCAACAGAATAATTTTGGGTGGAGATTAATGTAAACACAGATATTGAATACCTGTCTGAAGTGAATGTAAACAGGCAGGACAAAAAAATTGGATATGGTCAAAAGATCAGATCTGTGCATTAAGAATTGCAGTGTAAATGCAGCCCTAGTCACTCATACAATTTATAGAATCACCTGCGCTGGTAAAAGGCTGAAGCCCAGAAAGGGAGATTTATAAGGACCTATATGTAGGAGATGTATCAAGTAGGGTGTGTATTGGTATCCACATCTATTGTTGATTATGAAACAACATTTCCTATTAAACTATCATAGTCCCAACCCTAAATCTAACTCTAGCAAGCTTACTTGAAAATCACAGGTAGGTGTATTGGAGCAGGGCTGGAACTGAAATCTGGTGAGATTACCTCTGATCCTGCTCCGACACCCCTTCTTGTAATTTTCAGGTAGTCCTGGACACCTTAATCAGCGAAAGTCTGCATGAAGTTGGTCCTCAGAAGCCTTATTGAGAGTAGAACACCCCTACTACTGGGAACTCTCACCAAAAGTGTACTTGAAGTTGCTTTGGAAGTTGCATTACATAAATTATTAGCTAAACATATCAAAACAAGAAAGTTGTGCTTTTATATTCAGTAGGGTGCTGGAGACACCTACTCTGACTGCCCTACCCTCAGAGCTCTTGCTGGACAGACTTCACCCCAACCCCATGTACCAACGACTGCCTCTCCTCCTCAACTCCAAGCTCCTGAGTCTCGAATATCCACGCAACAACATTGAATATGTCCGTGACATTGGAGAGGGGGCTTTTGGTAGGGTGTTTCAGGCAAGGTGAGACCTACCAAATGCTACAAGCAAATGTAACATCAGTGGTGCTAATGTCTGTCCTGGTTTGGCACTGTCAGTGTTTATACTGATCATTTTGCATGGTTCTGTCAAAATGAACTTTTACATTATGTGAATGATTAAATGAATACATTTTTTAGAACAATGACTGAATTCTTAGAAACTCTTTGTCTCACTAGTTAGATTTAGAAAAAACAAACTGTTAGTGAATCAACATGCAAAGGTCTGACGTATACAGACCAAACCACTATGTAATCCTGAAATCAGGTATATAGAGACTCCTGGGAATTACAGCAGTGGGTAAAATATATACACCATATGGCTTTCTCCTGAAATAAGATACTGAATAAGTCACACTAAACATGTGATGTGTTTCAGTATGAAACTTCCCTGTAGACACTATCGTGTGAGCAAGCCTTGCTGAGGAGGTTATTTATAGACACCCATTAGAAAAGTGTTTACTTCTCCAGGAAAACACAGGAGCCTTCAGCACAGGAAGTGCAATCTTAATAGCATTCTAAGTTGGTTCTTGAGTTGCTGCCATTGTGGTTCTGTTTCCACAGTTTGGCATCACCATTTAAACTATTTTAAAAGGCCTTATGACCTGTTTGAAAATTTGTGGCAATATGTAGGGAGGAATCTGGTTTGAGATCAGTGAAGTTTGCCTACTACTACTGCCCAGAGTCAAGTGTTTACCATTACATTAAAGATTGTATACACTGACTGCCCAGTTCTGCAGGCTTGTGTACGCATGTAAAGAAACACTTTGCTGTGGCTGTACAACTGTAAAGTAATTTTACAGTTAGGCAAGTTGTAATGCTCTGCCTATTACATTACTTCAAACGCTGGGTAAAGCTGCCTAAAAAGTCATCAAGTCATCAAACCAGCAGATTTTAACTGAAATTACTGCACTGTGATGCAAACAAACCGTAGCTACTAGTTCCCAATATGCCTGCTGTCTTTTAGAGCCCCTGGTCTTATGCCGATGGAGCCGTTCACCATGGTGGCAGTGAAGATGTTGAAAGAGGAAGCTTCGGCGGATATGCAGAATGACTTTCAAAGGGAAGCTGCACTCATGGCTGAGTTTGATCACCCCAACATAGTCCGTCTCTTGGGTAATGTATCACAATTGTATGCCTTCAAAGGCTTGCACTTTTAGAATATATCTGCTTGAGGACTTACCTAAAATGAACCACATCTGCTTCCTATTACATGTATGTCCTTTCCCCAAGGGTACCACAATCGAAAAAGCCTTAAAATAGCTTGACTCATCCATTTCAGAGTTGACCCAGTGTATAACCCTGGATCAGTCCCCTCTGTGGCATTCCGGAACCAGATTCAATGCCTCGACCCAGTGTTAGAATAACAGAAGTGTATTTTTGGTTAAGTAGCAACAGTTGGAAGTGTAACTAAGCCTGTCATTTGTGTATCTGCCATGTAGGAGTCTGTGCGGTGGGGAAACCCATGTGTCTCATGTTTGAATACATGGCCTATGGGGACTTGAATGAATTTCTGCGACGGCGCTCTTCAAATCAGCAGCCCAGTCTAAGTCGGGATACCTTGACATGCAGCAGTCTCGTGTCAGAACCTGAGCGTTACCCACCCCTCAGCTGCCTAGAGCAGCTCTCCATTTCCAAGCAGGTGGCAGCAGGAATGGCATACTTGTCAGAGCGCAAGTTTGTGCACCGTGACCTAGCTACCCGCAACTGCTTGGTAGCAGAAAACTTGGTTGTGAAAATTGCAGATTTTGGTCTCTCACGCAACATTTATGCGGCTGATTACTACAAAGCCGGTGAAAATGATGCCATCCCGATTCGCTGGATGCCACCCGAATCCATCTTCTACAACCGCTACACCAGCGAATCAGATGTGTGGGCTTATGGCGTGGTATTATGGGAAATCTTCTCATATGGCATGCAGCCTTACTACGGCATGGCCCATGAGGAGGTCATCTACTACGTAAGGGATGGAAATGTTCTTGCCTGTCCAGAAAACTGCCCACAGGAGCTGTATAACCTCATGCGTTTGTGTTGGAGCAGCCATCCCATTGACCGACCTAGTTTTGCCAGCATTCACCGCATCCTAGAAAGAATGCATGACCAGATGCTCAAATCTGGCCTTTCTTGAGGATTTTTAAAAATGCAGTTTAAAGAAACAAAAAGCTCCAACTATTCAGGAACTCATTAGAATCCCAAAAAGTCCAGAGGGCTCTTGAAGAAGGATAAAACACTTTAAGGTATCCACAAGAGCTCCAGAAAACCCAGAGGAGATCTTACAGAGTCCTAACAAACCTTAAAGTGTCCACAAATACTCAAGAACCCAGAGGAACATTGGGGAATGTGAAAGAAGCCTAAAATAATTGGAAAAGCTTACATACCCTAAGGAATACTGATCCCTCAAACTCTTTGAAGACGAATGCTTGCATCTGTTCATAAGATCTCAATTGTTTTCTTTCACTGACACAGATGTACAGTAGGCATTAGATGAGAGTTTGCCAAGATTTGAACAGGATCTCCAGTAAAGAGGGTCCACGTCTAGTAATAAGGTGGATGTAGTGCAGTCACTGCAATAACCTAGACTGAAATCTCTGCAAGCAGAGACATACAGTATGAATGCCTGATATTCTTTCTTTTCCTTGCTTTTGGATCTACTTTGAGTTAAGTTGTGAGAGTAATGTGCATCTGGTTATGGTTTAGTAACATTCTTAAAAGAAGTTAATTCAAGAACATGTTAGTGCCTTAAACTGAATAATGTTGTTATTGTTTAATTTAAGTTTAAAACATTTAAGTAGAATAGCTTATTCCAAAGTGGCACATCATCACTTTATTATTTTATGTTGTAACTGAATAGTTTAATTTACTTTTTCACTGATTGATATTCCAAGTTAAGATGGTTCTTTGTTGGTTCTCAGTTATATTGGCTGTATATGTGAGTGAAACAATGTTTCAGAAAATATTGTAGACAAGTGTATGTAACATATTTTTAACAGTATTACATCATATCATATATAATTCAGTATGATTCAATTGGTAGGAATAAAATGATTATTGTCATACATTGAACCAAAGAAATATGCTTAAAATCAACTTTCAATCAATTATCTGTTTGACAATCCCATACACTACCAGTCAAAAAAAATTGGAAAAGAGTTTGAATTCTTTGAGTATTTTTCACATTTTATAAAAATTAAAAGCAACACTATGAAATAACACAAGTGGAAGCATGTTAAATATGTAGTGACCAAAATTATATATATAATATAAACTTGTCCATGTATGTTGGATACTTCACTATGTATCTGGTAGAACTCACCCATTTCATTTTCAGTTCATTTCAGTTCAACATGTCCAAAATTTTGACATAAGTTCTGACTGAAAAATATGCTTTGGGAATTTGTTATTATACACACTTGGCATGACTTTTTTGTGTTATTATTATGTTATTCTATTATTACATAATTTAAACAACTCAGTTAATATAGTGGTTATATTAGCTATATGAATAGATGTTGGATATGAATCTTTGCTTGAAATAAAACTATTTAATAAACTTTTCTTGGTTTTGTCTTGAAAGCTGGTTCGTAAATTAATTTACCAATCTACAATTCCAGTAGCAATATTTGTGGTATAAAGGTAACTGTCAACATTAGTATGATTAAATTAGGTTATTAAGAAATTGATAGTCTTGGACACTTGTTTTTCAATTTAAAATTGTGGTTTACATTGTGTAGCAGGCAGGGGGCAGTGTTACATCACAGGAACTAAAATGACCTCATGGAACATGATTTATGACACTACCTTTCTCTGCATTTGAGCCAGTTTTTGCTCTAAGCATTCAAAACAGGAACTTACAGAGACGGTATTAAATCACGCTGGCATTTAATGAAGAGGGATGGTGAAGGATTTACTTTCAACGTGTGTGGGACAGTTTCTCTATTCCAGCATTTAATTTATCATCTAGGAATGTCTGGTCATCTGATAATCCTAGAAATACATAGTTTTTGCCATGAGATTTTTTCTTTTTTCTTTTTTCTGAAACTTCAAGGAGTAAGCAAGGCAAAACCACAGACGTCCAAGTAGTAGGCCAGGAAAAACAAGTGACGAATGGATTCATGAGCCAGAACGTTTGGAAGACAGAGAGGCCACAACAAAACTGAGCTGGTGAATTTGGACCTCAAGTGATTTCTATTCAAACCATACACTCTCTCTGACCCTTGTGATGTAACTTGCTGAAAAACACCAAATTCCTGAGTTTTCATCTCAGATGTTTCTCATAAAATCGCATAGAAGACATTAAAGTAGACACTAATGAAACAACAGAGAAATAATATAGAGCTATATGACATGGTAATTTGGTTAATATTTTGTTCGTTTAGAAATTTTGAGACATTGAGGTCTTAGAAATTCAAGTGGAGACGCATGATATTACTAGGGTCATTTTCTCAGGAGAAAGCAGGAAACTTTAGTGACCTACAAGTCTCCATCTGATCACCATGTAATCTCACTGCTGTCTAGGAATAACAACCGAGATACTGATGAGATCTTTGTGATTTTTCGCTTCTATTGCTAAATCTGAATTCTTTTATCCTTCAATTTCTGTCTAAAAACCAGTTTTTGGTGTTTCTCGGGGTCTGACACAGGGTCTTTGACTAAGAGGGTGGAGTATTTTAAACCTGGAAAGCAGACAGTAGGTTGACTGTTCCCATTTTGGTTTGTTTATTTTGGACTTGGGCGCACAACTTAGTATAGCTGTGGTCTCCTAAACTTAAAAAACAGTAGTATTTGGATGCCTACTTGCATTTTGTATGTGTTCTTGTACAAGTTAAAAATGTATCGAGTTCCTTTAAGTGTGAACTGAATGTTTCAGACACTTAATTTCATGTTAATTGCAAATGAAATCAAATGTATTAAAGTGTAGATTTATATTAAATGCAATTAGCTGAACTTTAGAGTGCCTTTTTCCTTACTTCAGTACATTTGTATGTATAATTTTAAAATGACTTATTATCTTTAAAATATGGTTAAAGTTACTGCTGAATGTACTGACTTGCATTTATGGTAAACTAAAATATACTTTAATGTCATTTCTAATGGAACTTGTATGTCATGATATTTAAATATATTTGCAATTACACATTTGTAATGATGAAGCTGCAGATTAGAACATTTAAAGGTTACACTTCAAATGTACTTCTACTATAAGGTTTGGTTTAGAGTTAATTGCATGTAATTATGCATAATTGACTCTTATAGCTATATTAAGTGCATTCAATGTGAAACAAGGAGACTGTAAAATAAAGTGTTACTCACTTAAAATATATTAACTTTAAATGTAATTTTGAATAACACACTACAGTTATTCAAGTATTATAATCAAGTCAACAGATTAAAATTAGTTATTTTAATCAGGACCAACAAGAAACAATTTAGAAAGTACTGTAAAGTATCTGCAAGTACCATTTTCTTTTAAGTACACTTTAAGATTTGAAGTACACTACAAGTGCACACTAAGAACATTTATTTTTTTCAAAAGGGTAAATCAGTAAATGATGTAAAATAGAAATATTTTAACTAGTGACCTTTTGGATCCCAATGTATTTTACATTCAACAAATTCAAAAACTAGTATCTGTGGCCAGTTGCATAAACATAGCTGCTGTGTCTTAAGAACTAGTATGACCAACTAGCAATTAGTTAGATCTAATCAGTCTTGCTTTTTGGATTCAAATTAGACCAATCTAAGTAACTGAATAAAAAAAAATAAAAAAAAATGTTATGACCAGTATTGTAGAAATAGACTTTTCTTACAAGGTAGTCATCTAATTTAAGCAGTTTATGGCCACTGGTGTTCAAAAGGCCTGTAAGTGAACATTGTTCTCCCTCACAGCTTCATCATAGCTGTTTGAAAAACTCCATGTCTAGTATCACACATGACTAAAGAGTAACGCAAATACAGAGGAATTCTGACCCCAGCTGCTCTGGTTTATAGACTTGGCTATCTCCAAGCAAAAACTGTAGTCCAATTGTCCTGTGGAATCTCTTTGGCTGTATGTTTTACATACCAGGCATTGTTTTACAGATATAAGGCATGTTCCGTATAGCGGCCAAAAATGAGGCCAGTGAGGGTTTGTTTTATAATAGTTCTTGTAGATTAGTGACATCAGCACTGACGGAGTAATATCCTCATCACTCTTCAACTTGCTCTGAACACAAGGATTTCCTACCAGTTTGCAGGAAATGTGGAAAGCTCCATTTTGTTGTAATTCTGGAAAATATCTGTCAACTGTAAGCCATGACATTATGGGGTAACTGACACATTTTTCCTTTGCAAATGAACAAAATTAACAAAAATTTCAGCATATTCTAGTAAGTTCATAATTTAAATGCAAAGCAGTGAACTCTGCAATCTGAAATGAGAAACTTTACTCTGTATTTTGATGGCCCCCTTTAGATATTCTGTTGACTTTGCATAACGCTGTACCTAGATGACAACTAACTCTCATTAGAGTTTTAGTAGACTTTTAGGGGTAGGATTAGGGTTCGTAGAATAAGTTGACATGTAGTTGCAAAATTTCTGTTGGGGAGCATCAAAATAAAGTCTTAGCAGACAGTCTAACACTAGCTGACATGTAGGTGCAAAGTCTCTTATAGTCAACAGAATGAAGGGGACCATCAAAATATAGTGTTACCAAAACTTCACATTTATTTTTGGTGTATGTAAATGACTCACAACAAATCAGGATTTGCCTCATATACAGATTTATTTGAAGAGGGTTCACTAATTGAATGACATTGTTAAGTGAATGTTATCATACAGGATTTCAGAGCTCAGACTTCATTAAGAGAACAAGTAAAACCAAGCATATTTTTTGAATATGGAAACAGGAAACATAGTCGTTTTTCAACCTAGAATGAACCTATGGCCCATGACCCGTCAAGCACAGCTGTCTCTTCTGGATGGACGTCATTTGGAGCACTGGACTGCTTCAAACTTGCTTTCGCAACAGAGTAAGACTTACAAAAATGTTGAAACATTTGCTACTTGGTTAACAAAAAATAAAAGAGGTTTTATAGGTTGTTTTCCTGCTAAGACAAATAACATGAAAAGTTGTCAAGAAACTCAAATGTTTACACTTGATCAATGTATATTTTCAATGTAAAATTGATAATAATGTTAGTATTTATTTATTTTTATGACAACTGGTAATACTGATATGTTTTAAAATTAAATGATCTCAGCCAATAATCCTTCATTCAAATTGCCTCTCTGAGGACATTAAAGTTTTCTAAGTCTAAGTTCGTCTACAGATTGCAAATCTTCAAATTTCAGCCATATTAAAGTGGAAAGTTCATACTCAATACAAACGGTGCCTTTTTAAACATGGATAAACATTAAAGCAATACTGTCATTAAGTTCAAAACGTTATAGGATACAAAAGGAAAATCCTTTTGCTACAACACTCATTTTACATCAGTTTTAAATTGGAGGTTATTTCATGAAAAGCATTCCCGCTTATAAACAATACAACATAAAAAACTGTTAATTTCACAGATGTTAGAATTATATTATGAACTTTCCTACAGTGGCCCCAACACATTTTGGACACTTACCAGTCACATTTACAATGAATGAGTTTCATTACATCGTTTTTTTTTCTGAGTATTTCTTGGTTGACAGTTTATTTTACAGTGTCTTTGTTACACATATATGTACTTGCTATAGTAACAACAGTAAATTATACATACTTACATTTGGTGTCCATTTTACATTTGGTGGAGTAAAATTAATTAACAACAAACACTTACTATAGGGTTAGCATTAGGAATAGGGTTTGATTTAGGGCTAGTTGCATGTAATTACGCATAATGCACTGTTACTATAGTAGTACATGTAACATGTAGGACAGTAAAATAAAGTGTCATATTTATCTTTAAACATCCAAATACTTTTTTCAGGCCACGGTATGCATATTAAAACACTTGTCCTTCCATGTTTGGCCAAAAATGTTATTTTGTATAATGAAAGTAGATTTAAAAAAAAGAAGTTTAGAACCAAAAAATATTTAAAAATAGTAATACCTTGGTTCAAATGATTTAACTTTAAACAATAAACATTCCCTTTTTGACTAACATATGAATATATACACTTATTATATACATACGTACATACGTTGGTATATGAAGTAAAGACTCTTTTTGATAATTTAATTTCCATCATGTTGAACCATAAGATTTCTTTTTAATTTTTTTTTTAACATGATGACATTTCATTTTGATTCTGGCCATGACACAAGATATTTTGCATCACTTCAATGAATCAGCCAGTTCTATGGCCACAAACTGAACATCCATAAAAATAATCTTCATTTGTACTATTATTTTGTCTTATATGTTTTTGAAATGTGTACAGGATACATTAAAAATTTAATATAATTCATAAAAAGCTGTCAGAGTTTTACTNAGATTTTTACTTAAAAAAAAAAAAATAATAATAGTAATAAGGCACGGATGTTGATTGCTATTGCAAATTACTGGGAATGATATAACCAATAGAATATGCATTTTTTTGTATCAGGAAAAATATAAAGTTAAGTTGTGTAAATCAAGTTCTTTCAAGTTACTGAGGTACAGTATGTTTACCCAGCTTCACATAAATATTTAATGGTCCTTATGTTCAAATTCAAGCATTCATCTACATTTTAAGCCCCCTGGACCCCTAAATCAACTGGCTAAAAGACACATTTTTGGGGTATTGTATTTGGTGGCAGTTTGGTATCATAGGGATGAACCTGCAGTGCAAAATAAACTGCAAAAAAGAAACAACAATACAAAACAAAATCAAGTACTCCGCATAGTTCACCAAAATTATTTCCCAGTGGTCCCTTACGTGCACTTTTTCTTTCTAGTGCAGATACACTGGACACTTCACTACGTCCTTCACTTCAACACCTGCTGTACAAAACTAAAAACTCCTTGATTTACAACAATCCTGCCAAAAAATTACAACTAGCCAAGATACTCATCCAAACTTTTTCCATACTTATGGTATTACAGGAACAAATACGATTTGTGTTAAACTGGCTACTTAAATCCTCTTGGATTAGCCTTTAAATAGTTCAATATATTGTCAAAACATTATAAAGACAGAAAAAGCACAAGTCTTTTGCTGATGAAAATGCCTTTTTCACAGTCTCTGCTCACTTACACCATATAGATCCTGGCCCCTGTTGAAGCTCAGACCACTGAATGGTCGTTATGGTGAGCCCCGCTCAGGACCGTGTGGTTGATGGAGGACGCGGATCGGTCTGAACCCTCTGCAGTACCGTTCACATTCTCTTGGCGTTGACAGCACAGGATCTGTTTGAATGTGATGCTCATCTCCTTGTCTCGGTAGGAGTATATGATAGGGTTCATGGCAGAGTTGAATTCCGCTAAAAGGAGGAAGAATTTCTCATAGGTCAGGACATTGCATTTGGAGCAGACCACATCCAGCAAGAGAAGCACCAAACCAGGCGTCCAGCACACAATAAAAGCACCTGAAAAACAAGGGGAAATAGATGCGATTCATGAGTATTTGAGGAATCAAAGATATTTTTCTGTACTACAAAAACAGATTTAAAAGTTGCTTAGTCAAGCTCAATAACTTCAAAGGATTAGTTCATTTTCAAATAAAATTTTCCTGATCATTTACTCACCCCCATGTCATCCAAGTTGTTCATGTCTTTCTTTCTTCAGTTGAAAAGAAATGAAGGTTTTTGATGAAAACATTCCAAGATTTTTCTCCTTACAATGGACTTCAATGGCCTCCAAATGGTTGAAGGTCAAAATTCCAGTTTCAGTGCAGCTTCAAAGGGCTTTAAACGATACCAGACGAGGAACAAGGGTCTTATCTAGTGAAACGATCGTTCATTTTCGAAAAAAAAATGTAAATGTATGTGATTTATATAAACAAATGATCGCCTTCCAAGTGCTTCCGCCAAAACCGCACTTGCGTATTCTTCAAAAAGCTTACACTGTATGTCCTACGCCTTCCCTATTCTACTTACGGAAACAATGAAACTGGCGCTGCGTTCATTCCGTAAGTAGAATAGGGAAGGTGTAGGACATACAGCGTAAACTTTTTGAAGAATACGAAAGTGCAGTTTTGGCGGAAGCACTTGGAAGGCGATCATTTGTTTATATAAAGCACATACATTTACTTTTTTTTTTTTGAAAATGACCGATCGTTTTGCTAGATAAGACCCTTATTCCTATTCTGGTATCGTTTAAAGCCCTTTGAAGCTGCACTGAAACTATAATTTTGACCTTCAACCGTTTGGAGGCCATTGAAGTCCATTATAAGGAGAATGATCCTAGAATGTTTTCATCAAAAACCTTCATTTCTTTTCGACTGAAGAAAGAAAGACATGAACATCTTAGATGACATGGGGGTGAGTAAATTATCAAGAAAATTTTATTTGAAAGTGAACTAATCCTTTAAAGGTACTAGCCTATCAGCAGTAGAGGCATATACACTCATGATGGGGAGGAGAAAGAATGAGTAAGAGAGAGAGTTTTGAAGACTGTAGAAAGAGATATGCTTGAGAGACATTACAAAAGAGAAAAGCTCAGAGGAATATCACTAGAAAAAAGAAGGGTTATGATCAAGCAAGAGCTTTAGGACCCACTTTGATATTAGAAAAGCTTTCCAGCGCTGGAGAGACCTAAGCAGGAAGGGCTGAATTAGATCTTTATAACTATATAACAGACTTTAAATGCATACAAATATGTTGTCACTCAATATCTCCCAATAATTTGTATTAGTAAGATGCATTTATAATTCATTTTATAATAATTCATGATTATAATTCATTTTATAACCAAAGCTATGTAGTTTTGGCTGCAATTTATTTTACAGTATGTGCACTTCAATGTACTTACAGTGTACTTACCAAGAAAGTACTGAATAATATATAAGTTCACTACAAGGGTTATGATTAGGTTTAGGGGTAGGTTCAAGACTAGTACCTAGTTATTACCCATTTATTGTAATTACTACAATAAGTGTATAGCATGTACATGCGAAACATGACTCTACAATAAAATGCTACCATAGTTTTTACTATGGAGGGTAAAACATATAATTCAATACAATACAACGACGATTGAGAGGAGTACAAATAAACATTTCTCAAAAGCCTGATGGATTTTTTAATGTGATAAAAAAAATAATAATAATATTTGTATGGATAATCAAGTAAACCTAAATTGATTCAGTCCAGTAAGTGTTTATCTTGTTCATCACTTCATCGATTATTTAACCATCTAAATGAATAGCAAGATCAATAGCTTCATCAAGAGCATGCAACATGTACATAAATTGACTGAACTGTAAACATTTACAGTTAAAAACTTCTAGCAAAAAATCCCTTACAAGATACCTCTTACAAAAAAGTATTGTATGTATTTATGTAATAGGTTAAATACTGACATACATGTAAGTCTACTTACAGTACAGTTAAAGGTATATTTAAAGTATAAAAATTAATACCCAAGTAGGAACTGATAGTACAAAAATAATATATATAAATAGTAAACAATTTTTTTTCCCTTGTGTTGTTTTCCTTGTTGTAAACGTTTAAAAAAATTTTTTTACCTTCCACTCAATAAAAATTTTGAACATAAATTGTAAGCGATAAGTATGATGTTATGTGCACTTAAAGAAAATTTGCATTATAGTTTAATGAGAGTATACTTCAAAGTGCAAAGAAAACAAATGTGCTAGAGGTATATACTATAAACTAACAATAGGTTAGTTAGGTTATAAAGGTATAAACTAACAGTATATCTATAAGTCCACTTGTGTAAATTAGTTGTGTACCCAAAGTTTACTACTCTCACAGTACAGTACTGTTAATACACTTAACAGTACACAGTAAACTTAAAAACATATATGTAAAATTGGGCCAATTCAGTCCCAAGAAGTATTGAAATAGTACACTTACAACTCACTTATAAGTAAGTAGTAAGTAATACATAAAGTATACTTGAAAACACTTGAATTTTAAGTTTACTTAATAAAATCAACTAATAAATAATGCTTCTTTTTGTTGTAAGGGGGTTGAGGTGAAAGAAATGTTATTTAAAATATATATTTTATTTAATACTTACAATTATTCATGGTTCAATTAAAACTGGTCATTAGCCAATATTTGTGTATGATGTATTCTATACAGTATCATAAACTAGCTTAGCAACATGTTAATGGCTAATGGTACTGAATCCAACTTTAAGTGTCCTATGTGCTTTGTGTGGATACAGGATTTGAAAGTTTCCTTTAGGGACACAGCCTTAGATGGTTGTTTCATATAGACAGTAGACTAAGTTTTAGACAAAGCCTACATCTCATAATATAAGGCAGTGGATATCTGGCTTTTCCATTACTAACAGAAGGGCAGGCAGGCATCCCAGTGCTTAAAAAAATCCTTATAGTTAATTTTCTTGGTGGCAAACTCCTCTTTTCACATCGTTTCCTTATGAAACTAACCCAACATGACTTCGACAAACAAAAAATGTTTACTGAAAAAGAACATTTTGGCTACAGTTGTTATTTTGCAAGACAGAAATACGTTTGCAAAAGCACTACTCTTCTTTTAGTCAAACGCAGCTGCTCTTGAATGGTTTACATCACTAGAAAGTTATGTGGAGACTCTCAGCAGTTAGATAAACTGCAAGCTGTTTCCAGCATGGCTTTGCCACATGTTTTGCTCTCTCTGAACAAACCCACTACAGACGTGAACGAGGGGGACAGAAGACTTCATTTGAAGTGAGAGATTCTGATACTTTTGTATGTTAAAAACAAAACTGTAGTTTCCTCGATCCTAATTCCTGCACCCAAACGTCGTTTGTTTTATCCGAAAACTTGATGCCACTTCAGATTCATAGTTCTTCTGAGAATAAGGAATCTTTAAATAAAAAATATACTTGAAATGAAGATGATTTCCGTCACAAGCACTTCACTGTGGGTTCAGCTGTGAGAATGGAAGCTGCATCGAGAGCTTCTTTTACACAAACAGCTCGGAAAACTAATATGAAACAGAGGATCAGCTTGTTTTGGAAGAGAAAAATCCCAGAAATGTGACTAAACCTCTTCAAAATATGGACTTGGTTGAGTTCAGGACTATGAGTCCTTGTTAATCCTTGGACTCGGGAGCATGTGGATTCAGACTCGATCCTCTTCTGGTCTCGGTCCTGACTTGGACTCAAATAATTTGGTGTTGCCTATAATACTGAACTGCAATATCAAATCTGTTAGCCTGCTGTTCACATATAGCATACAGTTCTGATGTCATGATCTCTCAGAAACATTTTAGTAGATTTTATTAACTAATATTTATGTCATCTAATTTAGAATGAAATTTGAGAATGGTTAAATTGGAATTTAATCCAACAAAACACAATTTTGATTTAATTTAGCCCTTTTGAGTGATTCTGTAAATGGGATAATCGTGACATGATACCTCTGCACACATTTCCGCTTACAACTAGCTGCAATAATTAGATATACTATATCCTTAATCTGCGTCTCATGTAATAGCAATTAGTTTGATGGATAACTGTGTGTTTGGGGTAAGTATTCCTCCCAGTGCTCCACAGACACACAAAGAAAGCCAACACCATGGGTGTGGACGAGTTAAAACTGAGTAAAACTGTGCAAGTTTAGACTGATGTCATTCTAAACAGCAGTATCAGTCAAAGCCTTGTATGTTGGCCCAAATTCTCAGTGGATTTACCCTTACAAATAAACATATTTTATTTTATTTATTTTTTTTTAAGCACCCAGATAAGGTTTATTGATTATTTAGTAATGCTTCAGTATTTCAACCTACATTCTGTATGTCATAACTACAGGATATTGGTTAGGTTTAAACAGGGCATTAAAGACATCCCTCACCCTTCATTAAAGCACTTACAAGCTAAATAAGCAGTTAAATTGGCAGCTGCTCAAAGCTTTGCTTCGTCGTTGAGCAGGATTTTAATTTATTACTTCCACAAAGGCTTATTAAGACCATCAGGCACAATGACTGGGGTGTTCAGACGAACACTGCAAGAGATTCAGGTTCAGAGGCGAAATAACTTTTCCGTATGAATGTTGGGTTTGTCTAGGAAGTATTTTTTGGCTTTCCTTGACAAAGGCAAGGAATTGGCCATATCTAAAGGAAAACATGATTTCATGCCATGATTGTATCGGAAAGTAGAAGTCAAGCGATTTATTGTTTTTGCCGGTTATTCAACACATAATACAACACAGTAATAACCACTATATATATATATTTATATATATATATGTGTGTGTGTGTGTGTGTTTTCGATTGGTGCTGGAGAGTTCTAGAGTCTCGTCAAGGGTCCATTGACGAAGAACATGTTTTTGCATTCAACTGCCCTGATCTTCCATTGTTTTTCTATATAAACATGCTCTAAACAGATGTGTTGGACCACGCTTTTTTAGCAAAATAAGCAAGCTAACATGCAGAATCTATATCAATAATTATTGGTAACACTTTAGACACATATTCACTATTAAGTAGTAGCTTATTATAATGCATATTGCAATCATTTTGGCTGTTTATTAGTATTTATAGTGCCTTATTCTGCATGACCATATTTTAGATCCCTTAACACTACCCCATAACTAAACATAACCACTACAACAATGACCTTACTTACTATCAATAAGCAATAATTAGGAGTTTATTGAGGGTTAACTTGTGGTTAATAGTGAATATGTGTTCCATTATATAATATGTTACCAAAATATCTATACAAATTTTATTCACCATCTTTTAATTTGTCAAGAGAATGAAAGCACTTTTCGAAGAACGTGCATGTGTGAATGCACCCTAGTATCCCAGAGTATGACATATAGAGAACCCGTGAAAGAATCAAACATGTAAACATGTAATTTAAATAAAGCAAACAAAGGAGAACAAAAAATAAGTAGTTCACAGATGCCACATTCATTATATACAGAAATAATCCCACATTAATTTGATCTCGAATCGATCAATTAGCAGATTGATAGTGACATCATAAACGACTATTGTTGAACCAAGGCAAACGTTCAACAAAGTTACTACGGTTAAGCTTCAAGTTATGTCGTTGTACTAACAGTAACTGTCAGTCGCTGTCTGAACTGCAAATCATCATAACTTTTAACTTCAATGGTTTTTGAGACTTAAAACAGAATTGTTATTTGAGCAGCTTGTCAGAAATTGTATTGATTTGTGTAGTAATTTTACAGCCACTATCTACTTACAATACTGCATGATTTTATGCATGAACGTAATAAACCTTTAGATAAATTCAACCAACATCATGTCTTCTT
This sequence comes from Anabarilius grahami, assembly GCA_003731715.1. Classification (NCBI taxonomy): domain Eukaryota; kingdom Metazoa; phylum Chordata; class Actinopteri; order Cypriniformes; family Xenocyprididae; genus Anabarilius; species Anabarilius grahami. The sequence continues at coordinate 6,497,486 of RJVU01029436.1, forward strand.
TAAAAAATAGAATGCAGAAATAATCAGTGTCTATCAACGTTAACCACCCACGAGTAAAAGTTATCTCGGCAAAACAAGTTTTTTTTTTTTTTTTGGCAAACTCGACAACACATGGCCAAATGTTTGTGGTCAAAAATATGCAGCATTAGCAAGAGGTTGATGGGAACTCAGTGAGACAGCAACACCTGTGGAAGTGCTTAGTGCATGCTTTGCATAGTTAACAGCAGATTCAGGACTGAGGGATTTGGCAAAAGCATGGTCATTTGTTCTGCCCTCCCTGTTCAGTTAGCTTTTCCTACAAATTTCTGGGGATTCGGCACATTTAGGCCAGAGCAGATCTGATCTTTCCAATGAAAACTGTCAGAATCCTACTAATGAAGTCAATGCTTTTACTCAAATATAAGACTGTTCAAAGTCAACTGATTATATGGTGTTTATTCAGTATTAGATGGCTGCTTTTGGCTGATTTGTTTCTTTTTTTTCCTTTTGTTTTGTTTTTTGATCAAAGTGATATTGGAAGTTAATTGGGTTGAGCTGTGAACGCAAGTTTATATTGACTTCATGATTGAATTTGTGAATGGAAAGCTGATGTTCAATCCATCACCTGCATAAGAAGTTGCTATGACAGTTGTATGTTGTTTATGTCTGGCATAGCTGAAGAAATCTGATTTAAAACCATTTTAATGAATGGTTGATAAAAAGATAAGCTGATATACTTCCATAGCCATTAAAATCATAGCTGCTTCATGGGTTCTGAAGTTTAAATTTCTGTTTAAATGAATTACGATTATGGCAGTTTCCGGGATTCACAAGGGGCAAGATGCCAGTAAATCAACTAAATATTTTCACAGGATAGATGCAACGGTCAGCTTATCATAATCTATGTTTTCACTTCAGACTGCCTTCAAAAACCTAGAATGAGGGAAAAAAGACTTGCTAATGTTTTTTTTTCCTCCCAAAATGATCTGTATGCCATGTAAGCATATTTGAGTTTTTCATGTGATCCAATAATGCTGATAAAGGGAAATAAAAATTCAGCACTGCAAAATGTATTCAGAATGAAACACCCTGCTGTTATACATCACATAAGTCCTGATGTCTCGTTTTCTTGAGGAGCGGAAACTGATCCAATGATTTCATCATCACTGTTATTCAAATATACTTCATACGCCCTTGAGTAACTCTCAACAATGGATGAGTCATGCCTTTGAGAAGTAACAAAACTGATTTCATTTTAGCTTGTGGAAGTTACTTGTAACAGTGTGGCGAGAAGCTGTGTTTTATTGTTTCTTGGAAAGTTCTTTGTGGTGGATAGAACATGGAAACCGAAATTTGTATCAGTGCTTTACACACTGATGTGACAGTGGACATTGGTGTTGCCTGATCTCACTAGAAAAACAAGCAGCCTGGTCTAACAGAACAAGCTCGTCATTCATAATTAACGGAAAAGGTGAAGTGCACTAACTTTAGCCTTTGATTTTGATAAATAAACTTATGTTTATTTTAAATAACCAACACATTTGGTAAATTTGAAATAACAATTCTACACTTTAGCCTTTGATTTTGTTTCCTAAAGTCCACCTATAACTTAAGTGAATGTTTCTTATGTGTCTGTTGTTCAATAGTTCATGGTTTATCATTTCCTGTGTTTATTTTAAATAACCAAAATCAGACGATGATGACAAGAACAAGAATAATCCAAGGTATACTTAGACATGACAACTTTGTATAACAAAACAAAGAAAACTGACGACGAACTGAAGAATCTAAGGACTTTATATGTATGGTACAGCTCATCGACTTATGACACACTACAAGACAGATCGAAATCAGAGATGACAAATAAGAAACATAACGGCAGGTGCGGATGTAAACAAATGCCGGAAGTTGTTTTCTTTATTAAGAATTAAAAACAAGTATAATATAATAAATATAAGTAGCCTATTATAAATAAAATATTAGTAAAATATAATTAATTACAATAAATATAAGTATAATAAAAAAAAGTTTCCGTTATGTTTTTCTTTTTTCTTTTTTTCCATATGTATTACCAACATTGTATTATTTTTGTTACACTTCAAATGACAAGGGATTTTCTAGTCATTTATAATGTTAATATTAATTAGAGTCCACAAACTAATTTTCTTAAATGACTTTGGTATGCAGAGCATTCACAGCTTATATGGACTGCACACAGGATAAAGAAGAATTAAATTAGACACAGGTAAGGAACATGTTATTTTGTTGTACACTACCAGTTTCCACAATACACAAACTGCTACTGCTACTGTACCTTTAAGACTTTTATATGTAAAATGCCTCATTGGACTAGGAGACTGGATAACTTAAATCTTTTTAACTTGCATTACTTTTAATTCAATGAATGATTTGTTTTGTTGTCTGATATATTGGCAACAAACAAACAAATAATAAAATACAATACAAATTTTTATTATATAGCACGTTTAAAAACAACTGGTGTTGACCAATAAAATAACTAAGTAAATAAATAATTAGTGTGTCATTTTAGAGATTTTACCTACACCAAAGCGATTCATCTTTCTAAAGTACAAACATGCCCAACAAATACTGAAATAACCTTTTTTTAACACCTTGTTAACACCTTGCTGGGCTTTTAGCACTCTACCAGTCTTCTGTCGTTTTTTTTTTTGTTTTTTGCTTTCAGCTTTTCACACATTAATTTGTCAGTAACCACTTTCTGCTGTATAAGTTTGCTTCTATATTTATTTGGAAGTTGTGAAACATTATGATCAGAGTAAGGTTTACTGCAGCAATAAAACAAAAAAACAGGATTTTTTGTCTTGTTTCCGGTCCAAATAACTAAAAATCCTTAAGTCAAGATGCATTTACTAGATAAGTAAGATGGCATAAGATTAAAGGCACAATATGAAATAATTTTGCAGTAAAATATCCAAAAACCACTAGGCCAGTGTTATATATTTTGTTCACTTGAGTACTTACAACATCCCAAATGTTTGCAACTATTTGTAAATCGTGAGAAAATTGCAATTTTAACCAAGACTTCGGGACGTGTGAGGAGTCGCCTGTCAATTGCGTCATACCCGCGTTACCCTCGGTTTCCGGTTTTATTTTGTAGAAACCATGGAAACACCAAAGACGCTTTAATATATTACATGTTTTAATAGGCAAGGGAACAACTGTTTTGATATATTTATAGACAGAAAAACTAATTGTTGTTATAGCTCAACATAGAATCTAAACATTTGAACATTAAATCTAATTTTCTTGATTTTTTGCGAGTACCATGCTTTACCATGCCTCAGAGAAAAACACTATTTTGTGAAGTAGCTAACATAGCATAATCAGATTCAGCTTTATTTTTAGTAGCAGCCTACAGCATTTTCTCCATCATACAATACGTTTTAAAATATTTGCATGCCATTTATCAACACAAGCCATCCAGCATTTATTAATATGATATTCTAAAATCGATCTAGCTTACTGTAGTGTGCAACAAGTGTCTCACAGCAGCCGCCGAGCGAACGCACAGAGTAACGTTATAACATGATTTTCAACAATCTCAAATGTATCTAATATGATAAACAGAGCTGTGTTACCTCATACTCATGACCGGAAAATCGGAAGCGGCGCCGGCGACTGTGTCATAATAAAAGTTCACAATCGCTCCAGTGCCCTCGTTCAGCTCCCACAACACTCGGCCCTGCTTTGCTTCATACTACAGTAACGTTAATAATCGCATCCATGAACATGATTTCTGCCCGAGTCCTATCCCAATTATTTTCCACCGGTTGTGAGGTAAAGACCACATGTCCCAAGATTCCGCGTTTAAACTTGCCGTCAAGTTTGTTCAATAGTTCATGGTTTATCATTTCCTGTGTTTATTTTAAATAACCAAAATAAGACGATGATGACAAGAACAAGAATAATCCAAGATATACTTAGACATGACAACTTTGTATAACAAAACAAAGATAACATGACTTTATATATGGAAGAGCGCATTGGCTTGTGACACACTACAAGACAGATCTAATTCAGAGATGACAAATAAGAAACATAATGGCAGGTGTCGATGTAAATGTATGCCAAGATTATTATTCGATGCTATTTACACTAAGTGCAAATAGCGATAGATGCTATTTACACTAAATGTAAATAGCAATTAGGTGCTATTTACACAAAGTGAAAATAGCATATTTTCTTAGCGATAGATGCTATTTACAATAAGTGCAAATTGCTGTAGGTGCTATTTACACTTAGTGAAAATAGCAATATATTCTATTTACACTAAGTGACAATAGCAGCATTTTCTTAGCGATATGCTATTACACTAGGTGAAAATAGCGATAGATTCTATTTACACCATTTAAAAGTATCAGCTCTTTGCAACAAGAGTAAATAGTAATTAGATGCTATCTATACTTTATATTGGCAGATACTATTTGCACCTCAGTATTTTTGTACATTAACAGGAAGCAATAATATCATAGAGTGTAAATGATTATATTTATTAAAATTATTAAATGGATGCTGCCTTATTGGGAAAATAAAAACCCCTCCCTACACCGTCCTATAACCCTACCCAATAAACACTTTTAATATTATTAAACACTCGTTGGCAGTTTATTTCCACTTTTAGAACATTATTTTCATTTTTATTGAAAATAAATGTGAGCTTGGTAAAAGGCGGATTCTAACCCGTGATCTTTTTATGCTCAAACAGCAACATTACACACTAACTAAAGTTGAAAAAGTGAAAAACCATAATAGGACCCCTTTAAAACAAGCACAATTATGGGCTAAGAAAAATCATCTTGTTTCCATTTGAATTAAAATTATTTTTCTTACCCCACTGGAAGATAATTTTGCTTGTTTAAGCAAAACCCACTTATTTATTTATTTATTTATTTTAGAAAACAAGACATAACTAAACAAGATAACCATTTTACTTTTCTAGTAAATGCATCTTGATTTAAGAATGTTTTTTAGATATTTGTACTGCAAATATATACAAGCAATAATATACACAATAGAGAGATCTAGTCTGGGCACATTTTATTTAGTCAGATTAGTTCGAATAGTCATATTTGGCCTAACTATAACTATATAGCAACAAGCTATATACACCACTCATTTTTATTAAAAAAAAAATATATAAAAAAAAAATAAAGGTTTTAAAAAGTTCTGTTTCTGTTCTATATTTTAGTTCTGTAAAATAATTTATATTATTAAACATTAATTACACACTGTAATTACCATATCTATGACTATTATCTCCAGGGTGAGATCACAGTCTACAAACCATGCTTTCATCCAGACCCCTTACTATCCATCCTTCCCAGAGGTTCGAGACAAGCTCTGCCCGGTCCAAACAACAACGGTACTGTTTCCTGCACAGTGCTTGTGCAGCGGGATACAGCACCATGACTGGCTTCCTTTTTTCCAGGCCAGGCTTCACTGGGGGAGCCGGCGAGGCATGACACTGAAGCAGTGCAAGGCAAACAGTGGAACTGGCTGCAAGACCACTATGACGGTTCCTCAGCTGTAGAAAACTCAAGGGCTACATTGTTCGTCGACTTGAAGTTGGCACAATAGATTGAAGGGTAACATATTACGTAGCATTTCGGTACAGCTGCTTATATATGTATGGACTTTTGGAGCCTTGTGCATACTTTTGTATTATCATTAAAGGACCTCCCTTGACAGAAAGTGGAAAAATGGAATCTCGCCAAAAAAGCAATGAGTGTGAATAGCAATTGGAGAGAATTAATTGATCCCCAGAGCAAATTTCCATGTCATAGTGACATCATTAAAGGACAGATTCTCAGAGAACATATGCAATTTGGCTCCATGATGGTCATATCCACAATGTGGTAGACCAAAAAAGGATTAATGAATGTTTCATGTGTTGTTTTGCAAAGATTTAGTAGTCAAGAGTACTGACCTTTATGATTTTTCCCAACATTTCAAAAGAAAATTAAATATGAGTGGGGGCAGTTTGTTTGTTGAACAAATCATTGTGGTTTAGGCCATCTGCGTATGATTACACCGTCATAATAAAGGAAACGATAGCTAGTTTTATGTAGATATAATCTATCTGCAAGTAAAACAGAAGTGAGAATTGACCCACACTGTTATATACCAATCCTTGTGTTCGAATATACCTACTTCCCCACTATATAGTCAGTGAAAAACAGTACTTGAAATGCATAGTATGTCCAAATCAATAGTTTTCATAAAACAATAGGCCAAACGTGCTTCAACAGAGGTTTTGAAGTGTGAATCCAATGGAGTGGATTTGTGAATGGCGGGATGAACTTCATCCAGATTGCATTCATACTACACACATTCATACATACTTTTTTTAATGGTTTCAAAGTTTGTTCCTCATCAAATGTAGTACTCAGACAGCATTAGCTGTCCAACCCTGATTTAGGAGTGCTGCCATCCTGCAGTTTAGTTCCAACACACATGAACCAGCTACTATTGAGCTGAATTGAAATAGTACAGATTGCTTGACGGACAGCGAAACTCTGAAGCACTCAGCCAGAGTATATCTATGCTAAACAGAGTATAAATATATCTATGCTAAATTTATATTTAGCCTAAGTGTAAATTCTTAATTCTAAGAATGTATTAACCAATGGACATTATTTAGTCGACCTTAGTGAAGATTTAGTCACATATGCGAGCATTTTACTCGCATTATAGAGGGTTGTAAAATAACAGGTTCACAAGTTCACACTTTTAATTTCACACACTTTATCACGAGTTCACACAAATAATCAGATGCATAAATATTATGCACATTTGGTGTGCAGTTTGAAGGGATTGCTCTGAGCTCAGAATTTTGCCCAAACCCAGAGTACTCCAGTATCTCTGGTTGGGATAGTGACCAGGCGAGTGTGAGGAGACAGGGTGGTGGAGGGATGCAGAAAATAGTCGAGGAACATAGGCGAGTTGGCTATGTACTGTATATATGAAGAGTTCAGATGCAAAAGCCTCTAAGTGCCGTCTGAAATTTTCTTCTAAAATTAGCATTTTTATCAAGCTTGTATGTTTATGTTCAGTTAATTCACTTTAATGGCAATGAAAATGACCTATTAATTGACATTAAAGTGAAATTACTGAACCTAAACATACGAGCTTGATAAAANTGTTTTCTGCATCCCTCCACCATATATATATATATATAGGCCCCCTCTCATACTGATTGGATAGGCAATTTGAACATGTTCCTCTCGAACTTTGTTAATAAAACACCATTAATTGTGCTGTAGCAGGGTTGAAATTGAACTCTGCAGGATGGTGGCCGTGCAAGATCAGGGTTGGACTCAGGGTCTATATGCTAGTGCAGGGGTGTCCAATCCTGTGCCTGGAGGACCACCATCTTGTGTTGAGGCAGGCTGGTTCTAAACTATGCAGGAAAAATCCAGCATTGCTCGTTGACAACATAAGGTATGTTTTGCATGCTGGGACCATGCTAGTTGCTATTGGACCTGCTACACCAGCACTATACCAGCTCGATCAAGCATAGACCAGCATGGAATTCATGGTGGTTTATGTTGGATTTTTCAGCAGGGACGTTGGCCCTCCAAGACTAAAGTACTAATGACAAAACTTTGAATGAAAGCAGAACTTACCCAGTACAATCACGACCGTTTTCAGCAAGCTCATCATAGTGTCCCTGTTTCGCCGTTGACCTGAGCTGTGCCGGGACATCCTCATGGTTCGCTGACGTACGTACATAAATATGTGGGCATAAAGAACGACCATCACCACGAAGGTCACCAGGTTGAAGATCGCCCAGAAGCCCAAGTAGGAGTTGCTGTAGAGGGGGGCCATGTTGGAGCAAGTATCTATGGCACAGATACAGTTCCAGCCCACGCTAGGAATGGCGCCCATGATGATAGACATGGTCCAGATGATGACAATAACTACAACTACTCGTCGATTGCTCATGCGGGTATGGAGCTGCATGCGGAACACAGTTATGTGGCGCTCAATGGCTATAGCTAACAAATTAGCAACTGAGGCTGTTAGGCTTGTATCGATGAGGCCTTGGCGAAGCAACCACGTGCTGACTGTAAGCCTTCTCGTATTGGGTCCCGTGTTAAACATCAAGTAGAAATAGGCAAGTCCTGCAAAGAAGTCCGCAGCTGCTAGGTTAGCCATTAGATAGTAGATTGGAAAATGAAATCGGCGGTTGATGTAGATGGCCACCATCACGAGCAGGTTAGCTAGCATTATAAAAATACATACTGTAATCCCAAGTCCCATCACTAGCTTGCTTACTGCATTCCATTCTGTGGCCAGATACTTCTGACTACGATTGTAAAAAAAGGCTATGGTTTCGTTGTAGTAGCATTGTCCGTCATCCATCCTGATAGGTTGTGGTTCTGAAAAGAAGATCAAAAAAGGTGTCAGAGTTTCAGCATCTAATTCAAATCTAATGAAAGGTCACATATGGCTTAAAGGTTTGCATAATTAATGGCATGTAATTTCACATTGATGCCATACACAGTAGACTTGCCACCCACATGCATTGAGGCAAAATGGATTTAGGGCCATAGGCACAATGATCATTATTCTGAAATAAAGTGTTGATGCATTTTTGTGACAGTGCAGAAGAGCATGGTACATCCTCAGAAATTAACTGATAATAAAACTCTCAACAACATGTAGCAGTTAATTTAACTGAACAGTATGTCCAGAACCCAGTGAGATGTTTCACAGGCATAACATATCAGCTTTTTAGCATGCTGTTTCCATCTGGTCCTTTTTTATTAGCGTGTTACCTCATAATGTTGACCAGGAAAGGCCGACTAAACATGTAAAAAAACGACAGCTTGCATTAACACACAAACAGGCACAATGGTAGTCTGTACCATGGGACTCAACTAACTATTAAACACATCAGTGCAGGACTGAATTGGCCGATTCTTCCTCCCCAAACACCCAGCACAGGAAATAGGCCTCATTTGGGCATTGCAAGATAATTTAAACCTTATTATGTCTAACAAAAAGTCAGTGAACTTCAGCAGGGTTTCGCAATTTTTTCAAGAATCACTGTGGTGAAATTTGTCGACAGCATATCTCAATATCCAAATTTGTTTAAATTGCATTCATGAAGTTATTCAGCTTTTAAATTCAACAATGTGATATTAATGGTTTACCTTTGGAAAGTTTTATTATCATTTATCAAAGCAGAAATTTTGAGTAATCTACTATTGGTTGCTCTTTTCCCAGCAATTACAATGGATAGGGTCTAGAGCTTTTAATCTTCAAAATTCATGCAAAATACTATTAAAGTATCATAAGAGTGGTTCAAATCAGTTGTGCACTATATTAAAAGGCTTCTGAAGACTTACGAACATTGAATCAGTGAGTTGAACTTGAGAACCTGGTCAGTCCAATTCAAGAACAAATCATTCAGACTTCATTGGTCTATCATGAATTTGCAAGTCCAAGCTTTCTAAAGCCATACAAGTGATCGAACAATTTTCAATAGAAAAATTTCTTTTTAGCCATTACTAAAACGTCAAAACAGACATTTCTTTCAGCTCACATGCAGCTATCTCATGCACAGCATGCATTGTTTAGAATTCAAATGCCAAGCGAGAGTGGATGACCTTTCCACAGTTATTGTGTACTTCTAAAGCTATCATCACCACACATTTGGTCCATAGTGCAGGGAGACAGATAGACAGATCCTGTCATTGTGTGTCAATGCGTTTTATCATATAGCCTCAGGCTTCTGATCTCACTAAACTAAAGGCAATGAACAAGAGCGGTCTGTGCACAAATGTCTGTGAACTTCCTCTGTCAGCTGAAGCAATGCTCAAAGCCACAGTTTCAGCGCTATTGTAGAACCCATCCTCAATGGATAAAGACAGTGAAAAGGAAATTCCAGAAAGGCCTTGGCTGAGTGCATTTGATAACAGTGTATCTTCACAGTTCTGCTGTATCTCATGCTAAAACAACAGTACAAGACTGTTACTCAAGGAAACATCATGTGAAACTAAACACTTATTCTAAACCATTTTGTTGTTGTTGTTGTTTAGAAGGTATAAATCATATATTTAATAAAAAAAAATACCAGTTACTTTTCACTTTCATTTGTCAGTTGATTCACCTAAAAGACCTTTTCTCAGATATCATTTTACTTCTTGCAATAATGCCATTTTTAAATTACTTTTGACCATTTATACAGTATTTTTATTTTATTTATTTTAAACATGGTTTAAGTGTCCAAATGCTTTTTGGTACCATGGTAGTTTCAATACCCCCAGCACTGAATGACATGCATGGGCCTGTTTATTCATTGATTTATCAATGACAATCTTGGAAGCATATCCCAAAAAATACAAGAGCTTAAATAAATGAGACCAATATCTTAATACTCAATATTAAATACTATATGAACAAGCAAACATTACGCAGTATAGATACTGTGCAGGCAAACTTTCTGAGAATGAGGTTGGGGAACGAGAAACAGCACCAGCACCAGCCTTGATTTATTTCAGTATTGGTCCCCTGCCTGTCTGAAAATACAATGCAGGCATTGTTCTGCACCCATCCTATCAAAAAAACAAAACAAACAAAAAACAATGAAACTGAATTATTACAAAGAATAAATTGTTTGCATTAGTGCATATGCTTTGTGAGGCAACACTCCAATGTGATTCAGACCTAAATGCCAAATGTTGCTAATTTATGCCCATAATTAGGCAGGCATCCACATCTGAAAGCTGTTAACAATCCAGGAAGAATAAGGAACTCAGGTACAGTAGTGGTGGATTCAAGTCATTTGGAGTTTTCATGTTCAAAATTTTTGTTATTAAACTGTTTGGAAGTTTATTCATCTGTCTTCGTCTTCCTGCTTAAAAAACATGTAAATGA